>PQXL01000678.1:0-14441 GCA_004916875.1 Botrytis galanthina
TGGTGAGGGGGGGGAGGAGGGGGAAGTATTTCGAGAGGGTGAGGGTGAGAGTGGGGGATTGGAGGGGGAGGAATAGGAGGAGGGTGGGGAGGATGTAGCACAGGAGGAGGCAGGGCAGAATCGCTTTCATGTAGTGAGCGGGGACGAGACGCGAGAGTGGCCACCAGTAGGGATCGGCGTTGGAGAAGAGCGTGTAGGCGGTGTAGAAGATGGGGGCGATGATGCCGAAGCCGAGGTATTGGGATAGGGCGAGCCAGATGGTTGGGCTGGGTGATGTTAGTTTTCTTTTCTTTTCTTGATAGATTTTTTTTTTTTTTTTTTTTTTTTTTTTTTTTTGTAAATGTGAAGGAGGGGGGCAAAAGGAGAGGGAATATCCAAGGAGGACGGGAATTCCTTACATAGCCACGAGATTCATATCATTACGCTTGCGACATCCTTCCACCAACCAGATAGCCAGCGGCTGAACCAACATGCCATAGAAATACACGCTCAAAACCCCCAATCGCGCATCCTTCTCCGCCGCGCGTTTCGGACTCCTCAGAATCCCCGCGAATTCCTCTGCCAATCCCGCTTTCTTCGAATGCATCCACATTCCATAATACGCGCCCAGCGCCAACGCCATATAAACCGCCATCTGCAGCCACCCCGTCCGCCCTCGCAATTCCGGGGCGTGCGCCAACTCGTCTTTGTACGGGATGAGTTTGGGACGGGATGGCAGCTCAACCATATCTAGTTTCTCCGCGTACGGCTGGTTTCCCGAGAAATTAAACATCACGTCTTCGGTATCCGTGATGGGCAAGAGAGTCAGGGCGATGAATTTATGGAGACGATCTTCCATGGCCTCTGTGCGCTGTTGCTCATGCGACGCATCTTTCAGGATTATCGCGCGCTCTTCACGAAGGGCTTGGAGATCCGCGAGCATGTTTGAGACTTCGGTCGTCGAGGGCTTGGGGGAGATGTCCAACAATTTCACAAGCGAATTGACAAAGGCGGCGGACGTTTCAAAGGCAGAGTTGCCGCCGTGGCCACCGATCGGATTGAATTTGTGCGCGGAATCCCCTATCGTGACGATGCGCTCGAAATGCCACTTCTTGTAGACGTATTCGGGGAGCGCGGTGAGGGTGGAGGAGATTTTGCGGTCCTGCAGGACTTTGAAGGTGATTTCGGGGGTGATGGGGTCGTTTTCGTGGGCTTTGAGGACGGCGGCTTCGTCGGCTTTGGTGTAGCGGGGGATGTCGCGGCCGTAGAAGGTGGTAGGGTGTTTGAAGAAGTAGAACCAGTAGACGCGGCCTTCGGGGCCGCCGTTGATGAGGTAGGAGTTTTGCTCGCGGAAGACGGAGTGCAGGTTTCCCGGTTCGAGGCCGGGGATCGGGTTGGAGATTCCGAAGATGCAGCTGTAGTCGCAAGGAGGGGCTAGGGAGGAGTTAATTGAGGGGTTTGGAAGATTTGGAGGGAGGGGAGTGTTGTGTGTTTGGTGTTTGGGGTGAGAGCTGGGTATGATTGATGTTTGAAACTTGACTTCCTGGTAGGTTGTGAAATAGTCTGGACTAGCAAACTATATCTAAGCTTTCACCATATGAAAGTAACTCCATAAATGAAGTGCATTCAACACTGCAAAGTATCTAAATGCTCTGATAGGATTCATAACCCCGAGAACCATTCATTGTCTGACCGCAGTCTAGACTATTGAACATCTCGCTTCCAGATATCTTTCAAGCCCAGCGCATTAAAAGCCCACCATATAGCAAGAAAAAAAAGAAAAGAAAAAAAAATAGAAACTTACCATTATCTTCCCCAGCAGGAATATAGCCCGGAAGTTTCTCTTCAGCCAGCCTCCACATTTCCGATCTAGTCTTGCTATGAATCCCATCACCACCAACTAGTATATCACCTGTGAATTCGGATCCATCCGTCATGATTGCTTTGACGCCCTTCTCATTCATCTCAATCTTCGTTAAACGCTTCTCGGTTAGAACCTTGGACTTATCCTTGATATTGTCATAGAGCACCTTAAGCACCGCCTGTCGATCGAGAAACAAAATAGGATATCCATGTCTATATTGCATTAGAACATATCCTCGTTTTTCAAACAGCACCCGCAGGTAAGTGAGTATGTATGTATGTATGTATGTATGTATTTACCTCTGTTCGAAAGAATGTCTCATTCCAGAATGACCCGCGATTCTCTCACCCTTACTATTGCGAAAGTTGAACTGCTCAACCGGAGGCGCGAGTCCCAGAATCTTGTCGAATAATCCTAATTGATCGAGGATTCGGTTGCCGTTAGGGAGCAATCCTATGCTAGCCCCGACTTGGGGAGCTATGGCGGGGTAGGCCTCTAGGATGATAAAATTGATTCCGTTCAGCTGAAGCATGTTGCCCAACACGAGACCAGCCACACTGCCTCCAATAATAACAACTCTGAACGGCATTTTGTCGGCCATCTTCGCAGCTGACTGTTAGGGTAATCCGTATCGTCGTGCCTCGTAATCTTCGATGAAAAAAGAAATTGTTGGAAGTTTGTTATTCTGCAATTGGAAAGAGAGATCAAAGCACTTCTATATACTTGTCCCGCCAGAAAATACAAAGGTCCGGAGCTAGGAAAACAAGATCATTCCTGGTCTGTTTGACTATCGCGTAGCATATGCAAAGAAAGATTAGAGTCCTTCTATATACTTGTCCCGCCAGAAAGTACACAGGTCCGGAGCTAGGAAACCAAGACCATTCCTAGCGTGGTTTACTATCGCGTGGCATGTGCATTGACTAGCTTCGAAGCTACACGCGTTCTGGGTGTGTGAGTACTTGGAAACGTTGTAACTCTCAGGTTATTCGTTGGGCTCGGTCACCACGTGGAGACAAAATCATGTTGTCCATATAGACAAGAGCCCTGATGCTTGGAGAATAACGGGCCGCTCTGCATACTCACCATTTGGACAGATAAGAAATTAACCTGTGGCATCCTACGGCGTCTTGGCTCCTTGCATAATTGAAGAATAAGACTTTGCTCTTACTTATTAGGCACCCCAGAGCCCGACAGTGTGGTCCATATGGTAAATAATCGGCAAAATCCATCACCCAAGATATTATGATATATCAAATATGCAACTCACCCATGTTCTGCTACTGCCATAAATCAAGAGTATGCATCGCTTCCACCTACCCTGTCAACATTCTCTACCCATCCAATCATATGATCGGCTAGGAATCAATTTAAGGAATAAGCTTCCGGGAATTCAACGGAGATCATCTCAAAAGTGGATTGTGGATATATAAGTGGAGTGGTACAATGAAACATAGTACAATTCTCTCCTGTGAATATGTATGCTCAAGGGACCATACTCCACACTCTCCACTCCCGAATCCTTTCAAACGGTTTCTGACTGCATTAGGAAAGGGATGGACGTTGATAAAAGTGAACGAGTTCTGAATTGAACGAAAGCAAGATGATAATGGAACGACTTGTAACATCCATGGGTATTACTACACGAAACGTTTGTGCTACCCCGTACTCTATATACCTTGCTCGGGGCAGGTGTTCCGAATATCATGTATTCCCAAATAGGGCTTGCTCGGCTCATCGACCCCATGATGTGTGGTCTGACGAGGACGAAAGAGGACATCAATATTTGACCCCTGGCAAACCGACATTAAAGTTTCCTTGTATGCATGAAGAATTCTTGGTAGTTATGTGATTCCCACATGGAAATAAGATTTTGGCCGTTTGGTGATCTCTTTCTCTTAGACATGGTATTACCTATAGCTCTCGCCAATACTTGAGTAATTCGTTGCGTTAGGTGGTAAGGTGTGCACAGATCTAAAAATGTTCTGTATCCTTTCGTGGTATAACATTGCTTGTTAAACTTTTGAGGTTTGCAAAAAGAACCGCAAATATGGAACCTCAGCCCAACCCTCAGGGTTTTGCTCTTGAAGGCTCGACTTTAAAGAACTCACTAAGACCTAAAACCCCTCTGGTGCAACTTATTACATTTCACTCGGAGTTCACTTATCTTCATGACTCCGGCAGTTGTGCTATTCGATCGTTCTGTTTGTAGCTTCGTTTCCGAGGTTAACGTCATCAAAAGAGTGCCGGTGGTGTGCTGAGCACGTATTAGACCATCATGGTTTTAGAACAGAGGGCTCTTACAATTGTGATTGTCAATTTTGTATTTCTTGGACTATCAACCATTACATTAGCATTGCGATGCTTGGTTCGGGTAACGCGTGAAGCGTTCGGCTTGGATGATTGGATGATACTGCTGGGATGGGTATGTAGAGTACCCTTTTTCCATAGTTTGTCGAGTTTGCTAATCTGATATAGATCATGTTCGTGATGAATGTCTCCATGTCGACGATGTCTGCAATCCATGGCCTGGGTGTTCATAACCTTACTATTACTGCCGCAGAAATGGAGCCTGCAGTCAAGGTTAGTACATACATGCGAATAGTAGTATTAAAATTAAGGTTGCTAATTAAAGAGAACAGTACTTTACTCTCTTTCAAATTTTCACCTTGACAGGTACATTGCCAGTCAAAGCTAGCATCTGCATCTCCCTAATGCGCATAACACCCAGCCTGAACTACAGAAAAATTCTCTACGCAATCATGGCAGGGTCCGTAGCGACAGTCCTCATTTCCGACATAGTTGTTATTGTAACATGTCGACCCATGGCATTCACCTGGGACAAAACTATTCCCGATGGGAAATGCAGCAGTATCAATGCTATCCTCATCCTAAGCTATTGTTTCTCGGCCATGAACATCATAACCGACTGGTCTACTGCCCTGATCCCCGCATTCATAGTATGGAACTTGAAACTCTCTCCTAGAATCAAAGTCGCCATCAGTATTCTCTTAGGAATGGGTATGTTCGCTAGCATAGCCACGATAATTCGTGTTAAATATTTTCCCAACTATGCAAAAGCAGTTGACTATCTCTATGGTGTGGCTCCCATCGTCTGGTGGTCTACCATTGAAATCGGGTTAGGAATAATAGCAGCATGTCTCAGTGCTCTCAGACCATTACTCCGTTTTGCTTTAGGAAACGGTTCTTATGGCCCCTCAGACGATAGACCCAGTCCTCCAACCATTGCAACACCTCATAAAAAAGGCTACATGAAAGCTCGCGCGATCAGATTACGAAATATTGAAGACGGTCTTGCAACGACAATGGTCACGGGAGCTGGGAACGAAACGGCAGATAATTATGATGAAAGCATAAATGCTAGCGATGGGGACAAGAGTAGTCAAAGGGGGATATTACAGCATATTCCAGAGCATCCCGAACCGAAATGTACCGGGAAGGAAGTAGGTATTTTGGTTACGCAAAGTTATAAGATTGAGGATGAGGACACTGAAGACAATGTCTCTAAAGATAGAGGTTGTAAATACAATGGTAACAATGAGTCAAGGGAACGAACAATACAGGATATAGTATAAGTATAGCTTATGACGACAGACTACGTGCCATACTTGCAATGACATTGGCGGAATGGAAGATTTTGTGAGTATATGGGGATCTCTAAGAATTTGACTTGTGACAGGGACGATGAAATTCAATAAGAAATGATGATTTGAGTGTTGATTGTATATCAGATGTTGTTACTGAGTATCTTGAAGCTAGAGAAACACCCAAAACTACCCGAAAATCTAAATTTTTCTAAACAATACATCCAACTCGGATGCTACATAAATTGAATACACTCGACTGGTGGTTGACAAACTTGTTTGCGTGGTCTGCTTGATTGGGGAACAGAGCAAACGCGAAAAGCAAACAATGATGAGGTAAAGCTGTGTCCATATGCCGTTTTTGAAGCAGATAACATAGCAAGAATGAACAATCTGCTGAGACTCGTGTCATACCAAATGAACATATCGTATAAAGTGATTGCCTATTCATCAAGCGAGCAGCTTTATCTAACTGTAGAGATGCAAGAATGCTGCTCCGGATGACCCGGGGATTGCCTCTGTATACCCACAGCTTCACTACTAGAAGCCGAACCTTGTGAAATACAATCGGGGGCCGCCTTAGCTGTGAAAGCAAATCATTGTATTTCGAAAACTTTCAGAAAGATTGACAGCTTCATTGCTGCTAAATGAGTGTTGACGTAAAGTTGAACGCTGATGAAAAAGGTCGTGCCCCTTAGATACAGTATCATGTGACGCGGCTGGCCCGAACGACTAAAATGGATTAGCGCGTTCCTTGCTCACTGATCCAGCCGTCTACAATTGTCGTCGTCGCAAGTGACAAGGCCAGTTTTAGAAGCAATACAACCACATATCCTCTCCACATTTCAAATCTCATATTCCGCAACATCCCCTTAGTCTGGGCATTTCTCAAATTCTCTTAATTAATTTCCATAACATTTGTACTTTCAAGCTTCCGTCTGTTTTTAATTGAGCACGTTTCTGGGTAAAAAGCGCCTCTCTGCGCGGATAGCTTGCCCACTACATTGGGTCAACAATTAAATAAGGCCATTTCCTTTGATCGCATAGATCCAGAGAATCAGTAAATATGGCTCCATTACCAATCAAGTTTACGGAGCTTCTCCAGGTATGATATCAGTTGTGCGATGATGGGATTGTTGACTTGTGTTTACTGACTTTAATTTAGTTAACAAGTGTCGGGGTTGAGGTATGTACCAGCCACACACAGCTATTCTCACCAGCTTCTGCCATAACAATCTCAGCTTCAAACATCCAATCTCGATCTTGCTTGCTAACAATTAATCCTGTAGGCACAATCGATAGGTTTTAATTCATGTGTAAGTAATTCCGTAATTTTGAATTGAGCTTTGGGCATATGTTAATTACTCGAATAGACACTGGAGTCAGATTCCTACATCTGCGTACGAGAGAAGAAGAACGAAGCTGCACAACCAGAAGTCGTCATCGTTGATCTAAAGCAGAACAATGCTGTCACTCGAAGACCCATTAAGGCGGATAGTGCCATTATGCACTGGTCGAAACAGGTCATCGCATTAAAGGCACAATCGAGGACCTTACAGATATTTGACTTGGGCGCCAAGGCAAAGCTGAAGTCTGCTACCATGAATGAGGATGTCGTCTTCTGGAAATGGTTCAGTGAGACAAGCTTGGGATTGGTTACTGATACAACAGTTTATCACTGGGATGTATTTGACCCAAATCAGGCATCCCCGGTAGAGGTCTTCAAGAGAAATCCAAATCTTGCTGTGAGTCCTATTTATCTTTGGGAGAAGGAATGGTATTAATGATATGCTAGGGATGCCAAATTATCAACTATCGTGTTAGCGGCGATGGAAAGTGGATGGTAGTCGTAGGCATCACACAACAACAAGGACGAGTGGTAGGAGCGATGCAACTTTATTCAAAAGACAGAGGCATCAGTCAGGCTATCGAAGGTCACGCGGCAGCATTCGGTACATTACGATTGGAATCAGCCCCAGCAGATACAAAGGTATTCACATTTTCGGTTCGGACTGCTACTGGCGCAAAGCTACACATAGTCGAGGTCGACCACCAAGCTTCAAACCCAACATTCTCGAAGAAGGCAGTCGATGTATACTTCCCTGCTGAAGCCGTAAACGATTTCCCAGTTGCAATGCAAGTTTCACAAAAATACAGCATTATTTACTTGGTCACCAAATACGGCTTTATCCACCTTTACGATCTTGAGACTGGTACATGCATTTTCATGAACCGCATCTCGAGCGAGACGATTTTTATCACAGCTGGTGATTCGGAATCTGCAGGACTTGTTGGTGTTAACCGAAGAGGACAGGTATTGTCGGTATCTGTTGATGAAACCACAATTATTCCATACCTCCTCCAAAACCCTGCAAACTCTGGTTTAGCCGTCAAGCTTGCTTCAAGAGCTGGTCTACCTGGTGCAGACAATCTCTATGCCAACCAATTTGAGCAACTTTTGGCTGCAGGAAACTACTCTGAGGCATCAAAGATTGCCGCAAACTCTCCTCGCGGCTTCTTGCGAACCCCACAAACCATCGAGCGTCTTAAGAATGTACCGGCTGTACCAGGTCAACTGTCTGTCATCTTGCAGTACTTTGGTGTATTGCTTGACAAGGGATCGCTGAATAAGCACGAGACTTTGGAGCTTGTACGACCTGTCTTGGCTCAGAATCGAAAACATCTTCTTGAGAAGTGGATGAAGGAGGAAAAGCTTGATTGTTCCGAAGAATTAGGTGACATTGTCCGTCAACAAGATACACAGCTAGCGCTTGCTATCTATCTCAAGGCAAACGTTCCTCACAAAGTTGTTGCCGCTTTCGCAGAGAGTGGTCAATTTGAGAAGATCTTACCCTACGCTCAACAAGCAGGTTATCAACCAGACTATGTCCAATTACTTCGTAACATCATCTCCATCAACCCTGAAAAGGGAGCTGAGTTCGCTACACAGTTGGCAAACACCGAGGGTGGTTCGCTTGTCGATATTGAGCGTGTTGTAGACGTATTCCAGTCTCAGGGAATGGTTCAACCTGCTACGGGATTCTTGCTTGATGCATTAAAGGAAAATAAGCCAGAGCAAGGACACTTGCAGACTCGTCTACTTGAAATGAATCTCATGAACGCTCCTCAAGTTGCCGACGCCATTCTTGGTAATGAGATGTTCTCACACTACGATAAGCCTAGAATCGCACAATTGTGTGAACAAGCTGGCCTTTCTCAAAGAGCTTTGGAGCATTACGAAGATCCTGAAGCCATCAAACGCGTAATTGTCAATATTGTTGCTTCACCAACTTTCAGTCAAGAATGGCTCACTGGTTACTTTGGTCGCTTGTCCCTTGAGCAGTCATTAGACTGTCTAGATGCTATGCTCAAGGTAAACATTCGTCAAAACCTTGCGGCTGTTGTTCAAATCGCGGTCAAATACTCCGATTTACTCGGTGCTGTCAGATTGATTGATCTTTTCGAGAAGTACAAGACTGCCGAGGGTCTCTACCATTATCTTGGTAGCATTGTCAACTTGAGTGAAGATCAAAACGTTGTATTCAAGTATATTGAGAGCGCCGCCAAGATGCAGCAATTCAACGAGGTGGAACGTATTTGCAGAGATTCCAATTTCTACAACCCTGAACGCGTCAAGAATTTCTTAAAGGAAGCCAAATTGACCGAGCAATTGCCACTCATCATCGTCTGTGACCGATTCAACTTCACTCACGAGTTGGTACTCTACCTGTATCAAAATCAGCAATTTCAATCTATCGAGGTCTATGTTCAGCGTGTGAACCCAGCTCGAACACCCGCTGTTGTTGGTGGTTTACTTGATGTTGACTGTGATGAGCAAATTATCAAGAACCTTTTGAACTCAGTCAATCATGCTTCCATCCCTATCGATGAACTTGTTCATGAGGTTGAAACTCGAAACCGTCTTAAGCTTCTGTTGCCATTCCTTGAGGCAACTTTGGCTGCAGGCAACCAGCAACAGGCTGTATACAATGCTTTAGCAAAGATATACATCGACAGGTATGTTCATCATCACACAGTGCATGGTACTTCTCAGCTAACCATAATCTCTAGTAACAATAATCCAGAGCAGTTTTTGAAACAAAACGACCAATTTGATACGTTGCTCATTGGGTTAGTCTTCTACACCCTCATTTATCGTTTTGTTTACTGACCTTTTTAAAGATTGTATGCGGCAAAACGCGACCCCTCAATTGGTTAGTTGTTGATTTTTTTTCTGATTTCCTGGAAGTGGACAATCTGATTTCATATCACCCACCACGTAACGATCGGTAGTTCCGGTTTTTTATCAACTTGCCGGATTTCTTTGCTAACTATTCAAAGCTATTATTTGTTTCACGAAGGGACAGAACGATCTCGAGCTTGTTAACATCACCAATGAAAACTCCATGTACAAGGCTCAAGCTCGCTATCTTTTAGAGAGAGCTGATCGAGAGCTTTGGGAGTTTGTTCTCTCGGAAAATAATATACATCGCCGATCCGTCATTGATCAAATTATTTCTACAGCTGTTCCCGAGTCGACTGAACCCGAAAAGGTTTCTGTTGCAGTCGCAGCTTTCCTTAGTGCTGATCTTCCGGGTGAACTAATTGAGTTGCTCGAAAAGATTGTCCTCGAGCCTTCTCCCTTCAGTGACAATGAGAGCTTGCAAAACCTTCTCATTCTCACCGCTACTAAAGCTGATAAGGGTCGAGTCATGGATTACATTCACAAATTAGACGCCTTTAACCCAGCAGATGTAGCTTCTATCTGCATTGAAGTTGGCTTGTACGAAGAAGCATTCGAGGTTTACAAGAAGATTAACGACCACCTCAACGCTGCAAATGTACTCGTCGAGCACATTGTCAGTATCGATCGTGCGAACGACTATGCCGAGAAGGTAGAGCTTCCTGAAGTATGGAGTAGAGTCGCCAAGGCTCAATTGGATGGTCTACGCGTAAGCGATGGTATTGCCTCATACATTCGTGCCGATGATCCAAGCAATTATCTCGAAGTCATTGAAATTGCAACTCATGCTGGAAAGGACGAGGACCTTATCAAATACCTTCGTATGGCTCGCAAGACTCTTCGTGAGCCTCCCATTGATACTGCACTTGCTTTTGCATATGCTCGTACCGATCAACTCAGCGAACTTGAGGACTTCCTCAGAGGAACCAATGTCGCTGATATCGAAGAATCGGGTGACAAGGCATACGCTGAAGGCTTCCACCAAGCCGCGAAGATATTCTTCACTAACATTTCAAACTGGGCCAAACTTGCCACCACCCTCGTTCATCTTGAGGAATACCAGTCGGCTGTGGAATGTGCCCGAAAGGCCAACAGTATCAAGGTCTGGAAGCAAGTTAACGCTGCTTGTGTTGAGAAGAAAGAATTCCGCCTTGCCCAGATTTGTGGTCTCAATTTGATTATTGATGCTGAGGAGTTGCAGAGCTTGGTCAAACAATACGAACACAATGGTTACTTTGATGAACTTATTGCTCTGCTTGAGCAAGGTCTAGGTCTTGAACGTGTAAGAAATATTCCAAGCAAAGACCAAACATCACTGGGAGACGAAGCTAACCTTGAATACATAGTCTCACATGGCGATGTTCACTTCTTTAGGTGTTGCCCTTTCCAAATATCACCCAGAACGCACAATGGAGCACTTGAAGCTCTTCTGGAGCAGAATCAATATTCCCAAGGTAATTCGTGCCTGCGAGGAAGCTCACCTCTGGCCCGAGTTGATTTTCTTGTACTGCCATTATGACGAGTGGGAAAATGCCGCTCTTGCAATGATGGAGAGAGCTGCCGACGCATGGGAGCATCACTCATTCAAGGATATCGTTGTCAAGGTAGCCAATTTGGAGATCTATTACCGCGCTCTCAACTTCTATCTCCAAGAGCAACCATCCCTCATTACCGATCTTCTTCAAGCACTATCACCAAGAATCGATGTTAACCGTGTTGTCAAGATGTTCGAAAAATCTGACAACATCCCTCTCATCAAACCCTTCCTTCTTAACGTTCAGACCCAGAACAAGAAGATTGTCAACAGTGCCATCCATGACTTGTTGATTGAAGAGGAAGATTACAAGACCCTTCGTGATTCAGTTGAGAATTACGATAACTATGATGCCGTCGAGCTTGCTCAACGACTAGAGCGTCACGATTTAGTTTTCTTCCGTCAAATTGCTTCCAACATTTACCGCAAGAACAAGCGCTGGGAGAAATCCATTGCTCTTTCAAAACAAGATAAGCTTTTCAAAGACGCAATTGAGACTGCTGCTATTTCTGGCAAGGAAGATGTTGTTGAGGAGTTGCTTAGATATGTAAGTTCAATGTGTTATCCAGATTCTCTCATTCCTTTGCTAATCATCCTTCTAGTTCGTTGATATCGGTAGCCGTGAATGTTATGTTGGTATGCTCTATGCTTGCTACGACCTCATTCCTGTTCATGTTGTCATGGAAATCTCATGGCGTCATGGTCTCACCGACTTTACTATGCCATTCATGATCAACTACTTGGCCCAGCAAAGTTCTGCTATCGCTGAGCTCAAGAAGGATAACGAGGAGAGAAAGTTGAAAGAGAAGTCACAAGTTCAGGAAGAGGATAATACCCCAATTCTTGGAGGTAATCGTCTAATGATCACCGCTGGACCTACCGGACGTGCATCTCCAGCTCAGTTCGGTCACACTAATGGATTCGCACCACAACCAACAGGTTTTGGAGGATTTTAGATGATGGTGGAGGATGAAAAACGCGTTTATACATAATGATATTGCATTTGGGTTGTAACATTTTCTTGATTTTTTCATCAGGTCTGGAATTTCATGAAGATTTTACATCTTGGTACATTCCCATGATGATGATGTAATTGTATGCTTGGTGCAGCATTTACTGGGTGGAAACCTTTTCCTTGTGTTCAATGGGGGACTCACCATGTTTGTAACTGATAGTTTGAGGAGCGTCGGTGGATTGGTCTGCTTTTAGATTCTCTGATGTATCTCTGAACAGAATGAGAAAATTAAAAGCTTGTTTTACAAAACCTTGACACAGTGCCGTCCCGTTGATCCCGTCTTGGTATTATGTAGACATCCTATTTGTAGATTAAAGTGAGACTGCAGCCTGGATTATGGGAAACCCTGTCTTCACCATATTCCCATGTCTCTCTTTCAATGTTTAAAACTCAATTCAAGATTTGAAATATTTTATTGATTTAAACTATTTGAATGTTGTAGTTATATTCATAGATCCAAACTCTTTGAATGTACTAAATAAATTCATCGATCGAAACTCCCTGAATGTACTAAATAACTTCATAGATCCAAACTCCCTAAATGTTCCAAATAAATTCATAGAATCTAAACATTCTTGGACGGCCCGACTCGAAATCAGATACCTCTCCACATTGCATAGGTAGGTACCCGTTTGGATCGTTCGCAATGGATTCGATTCACGCATTTTCCACATCTAAATTCTTAGATGGTAAGATACATCTATGGATGTGGATGTGCCAATGCCAATGCCAATGCCAATACCAAGGCTTGCGCATAGGGTTGGGTATCTTGATTTGGGTTAGAGATTTAGGGTGGAGATGGAGATGGAGATGGAGATGTAAGATATAATAAGTAGGGTTGGGCGATTTGATAATATGTAGTAATATTGTATATTCGTTATTTTAACATAATATATAATATAATATTAATCAAATTACATTATATTATAATATTGATCAAATTATATTATATATATGACTAATCTTCAAATCCTGTAAAAATCTTATAAAAAGGTTTGAAACTTATCTTAAAAAGAAGATTATTAGTGTATAAATGACACATACGATTAATATCTAGTTTTTAGTTTTAATTACATCGTATATTAAATTGAAAATTAGAATTTGATAAAACCTTTTTTTTTTTTTTTAATATTTTTATTTATTCTCATAGTTTTTTTTGGTTTAGAAAATATGTGTATATATTTAGTATCATATTTTGTATGCTTTAAAAAGTATGATGATGATGATGATGATGATGATGATATAGATTTATATAGTTAATCGTTGCTAAGATTATGTAATTCGCCCATCCCTACGATAGATATGAGATGTGAGGTTTTTTGGAGATTGAGATTAGAGATTGGGGATTGAGGAAATCTAGAGCGCATACGATACGATACGATGCGATGCGATGTGAGATTTGTGTGATGTTCTGTAGATTTGGTGTGATGTTAGATTTGTGTGATTAATGTGATTAATGTGATTAATGTGATCAATGTGATGTGACATGATGGAGTGAGTGAGTGAGTGAGTAAGTGAGTAAGTGGGCCAACCAAGCATGCCAATTCTGCAAGAGTGTTTCACGATGTTACTGAGGCATTTTGAACAAAATTTGAAGAAGGGGGGGGGAGGGGGGTTAAGGGTTTGGGTTTTTGGGTTTTTAGGTTTTAGGTTTTCTGGAGGGGTCTTGGTGATTTGGAAGATTGGAGTTTGGGAGTTTGGAGTTTGGAGGGAGAGAGGTTGGGGCGGGTGTTTTGATGGATGTTTTGATGGACGTTTTGATGGACGTTTTGATGTGCCAAGTTGCTTGGGGAGGGCTTTGACGCCGGGTATGCACCGAGAAGATTGGGGAATTTGGATGGGGGGTTTGGCTGGGGGGATTTTGGTTTTGGTGGTTTGTTTTAATAGATAGATTTAAGAGGATGAAGAGGGTGTTTTGGTGTGGAAATCACATATTTACAAAGTAGGTGGGTACCTAGGCTCGAGGTAGGTAGGTAGGTAGGTAGGTAGGTAGGTACGCGCTTCTACAAAGTACTCTGTCGAGAATCTGGAAGCAGGGCTTGGCGGCTTCAAGATAGATTGGCGTGCCGGCTTGGCGGGGTTGGGGGGTTCGTTTGTGGGATGGATGGGGGGCGTGGTGAGGATGGTGAGGATGGGAGGGTTGCGATGCGGTGCGATGCGGTGCGGTGCGGTGCGGTGCTGAGAGGCTTGGGTGCTGGGGTGCT
>PQXL01000679.1:0-14435 GCA_004916875.1 Botrytis galanthina
ACTCACACTCACACTCACACTCACACTCACACTCACACTCACACTCACACTCACACTCACACTCACACTCACACTCACGCACCAACCTCAGCACAATCCACCGGTATAATATACTATACTATACTATACTCACAACCTTAAAATGCCTAACTAGGGTTATCTTTCACCGAAGAAGTAAAGTGCCCAAAGCGTGTTAGTGTTCACGAGAGATGTCACTATTTACAGAGTAGGTAGGTAGGTCGCTAGCTACAATCAATCAAATCATTATACCGACTTATCACTCGCATTATTCACATCACTCACGTCGCTGCAGTCACTCAATTCACGCATATTATTTACACGCATATCACACTTCACTCACATTTATTATTTCACACTTCACTCATATTATTCACACTTCACTCATATTATTCACACTTCACTCATATTATTCACACTTCACTCATATTATTCACACTTCACTCACACTTCACTCACGTTTATCATTTCACACTTCACTCACCCACCACCTCCCGACCCTCCATACTAGGTAATAAATAATCATCCCTAGTCATAATATATATCTCCTACCTACCTAGTAAATCAATCAACAATAACAACAACTTTTCTCTCCATCCCCCTCCGCCCAATACTTTTCCGAGAATAATTCCTCCCAAGTCTCAAAGTCTCAAATCGCTCAAATCCTCCCTCCCTGACTTCACACATTCAAATTTATACCCGTCCTCCCGCTTTATCCTCACATCCTCTTTTTTCCTTTTAAACCATACCATACCACCTACCACACCACCCGGCTTCATCGCACCTTTACTTATTCTTCAATTGAAAAACGAGTAGGATAATATCTACCTAGTATCTCCCTAGTACTAAACACACCTACTACCTACTTCTACTTCTACTTCTACTTCTACTTCTACTTCTTCCTCCTTGCTTACCTACTCGCTTTCTTGCTTGCTTTCTTTCTTTCTTTCTTTCTTTCTTTCTTTCTTTTTTCTCTCCTTCTTTAGCATTTGGATTGTCAGGAAAGGCAGGAGGAAGGAAACATTGATTATTATTATATTAATATCCCCCAACGACCGACTCTCCATCTATCCATTCACACCCCCCTCCCCTTCCAACCCCAAACTCAAACTCCAACCTAAGGGGAGAAAAAAAATTAAGGTTGCTCCGAGCCCATCCATACCATCCATACCATCCATACACCACCACCACCCAATTTCACGCCAACTCCCAAAAAAACTTACGCATACATACGGGATCCCGATTCTTAAAGGCCTCAATTTGGGACTACTCTTTTTAGCTTCACAGGAAAAAATAATTCCTTGGTCTATAGCCTCGCAGCATACCACTCTAGCCAACTCCAGCTTACTTGGATTAATTCGAACCTCTTACGAGCCTTTACGTTTTGTTTGCGACCAATTAAATCCGTCTTCTAATTGATTCCTCATTACTGTCCCCGCAGTCTCCATTTCTCCTACATCAATATGATGGCCGATGTCCCTCGAAGGAAACCAATGCCACCTGGTTTCCAAACTTCTCCTTCTGGTCCTTCATACAACAATCACAGTCGAACTCGCACGATTTCTTCCAATACCTTTCCCTCCATCAATTACCCGCCTCAACCTCAACCTCAAAACCCACAGACGCTCTATCCAGGAAATATGCAGATAAGCGGATTCTCTTCCAGGAGAACGCCTTCGACGGGTACCTTTTCGACCACGGCGAGTAGTGGGAATGGCCCTGTGCCATATCGTGGCTCTCAAGACTTGAGGAGATCCACGTCTTCACGATCGGGAAATTTACAACCTCAAGGCTATGTGGCTCTGATGCGAAAACAAAAGGCGACGGTGTGGTGTGATAGATCGCAACATGAAGATCCACGATTGATCGCTCAACAAAAAGCTGCCAAGGAGAGAGCAGCGGCTGCAGTACTTGGTGGACCTTTACAAGGAAGGATATCGACTGGTGGCACAAATAGTTTGGTCGGAAGTAATCGAGTGACGGCGAAAATAAGACATCATGGGAAAGCGGGATTGGTAGGATATAGTCCGGGAGATCTTGTCGGAGGTGTAGTCGGTGTGCCCATGAGATTAAGTGCTAGTGAAGTGGAAGGTGGAGACAGTGATGATGATGGAGATAGCGGCAGAATATTGTATCATCGAAGAACGGGTTCTGGACGCAGTAGTGTTGGCAGTGCTAGGAGGGGTCTTACATATTCACGACAATCGGGTGCAAGTTCGACAGCTGGCAGATGGAGCTCAGGCCACACGCCACCTAGCGAAAGAGAAAGACGGGAATCTTTCGCAGATGTGGCAGAAGCTGGGGAAACTCCCGTCCCGGCTGAACATCCTAACGCGAAGAATTATTTTGAAAGCGGTGATGGAACGAGAAGTGCAGGAGGAAGCATCAGTAGTGGAGAACGAGCGGATGGTATTGCGGATTTGAATTCGAATGATGCAGCGAGATTGGCAAGTAACAGCCTGCTTAAATCAACAATCACACGCGAAAAAAGTGTTAAGAATCCCGATGAATTAAGGAGAAGAGGAAGTGTCGATGAACGAACGACCACAATGACTCTTGGTGCTGGTCGATTATTTATTGCCAACCCAGATCATTCGGATAGTGATTGAGACAGGTTGGAGGAGCATACTATGAGATCAAAATATACGATATTAAGGAACCTGCACGGAACCTACGAGTACAAAAGGAGATACCGTTAGACGACGAAATTCACGTCACAAACATCACATCACATCATATTACGTGGATGAAGATAACATTACTTTGTTTTGGAGCAAAAGAGCAAAGCAAGCAACTGCATTCAAAAGGCGTAGCATTGGAGTACTTTGGGATTACATGGCAATATCAATTTGGATTGGTTTATTGGGGTCATTTGCGGTTGATATACAGTCTTCCTTTTCATACACGGGAAGTGGATGGTTTTGGATTGGGCATATGGTGCTTTAATCAACGATGCTTGTTTGTTGAGGTTATTGATGGATGGAATTGATGGAATTGAAGAGAATTGAATGGAGAACAATCGTTTCTAACGTGGTATTGTGTTTAGTGGATTGATTGGCCTGAGAGAAAGGCATGATTAAGGGGGAGAGATGATGGATGAATGAATGGATGGGTGGTTGGGTGGTATGGCCTAGATGGCGCATACTGATATACGCACTGGACGCACATATACTTAGAAGGAGATAATGGTATGCTGAATGATGAAGACGAGTGAGTCTGGATTATTGAATTGGCGCTATCTGTGATGGTGCTTATGCTTGTGCTTGTGCTTGTGCTTGTGCTATTCAACTCATGACCTCGAGGAAGATTGATAATCCATGTTGATCTGGCTGGGGTTGAAATTGGAATGGGATTTCCCAACTTTTTTATTTTTTACGACGTACATACGTACCTATGATCTCACCGATGATACATATCTACTCGTAATGTAATATCTGGATAGAGTAGGGTAGGGTAGGGTAGGGTATGGAAATACCTGGGTAGATTGGTAGATTAGATTGATATCTATCTTTTTCTACCTAGGTAGGTGGGTAGGTTGGTAGATAGGTACAGCATAAAAAATTATGCTCGTAATCATCTTATATTGTGTTGTATTGTGTTGTATTATATTAGTCATCACCGATTGTCCTTTTTATGGTTGCATATATGTCATGTCATGTCATGTCATGTCGATGTTTCAGGTTATTTATTACTCTGTAGATTGGAGGTAATTTTGTTTGGGGTTTGGGGTTTGGGGGTTTTGGTTTGGGGGGTTTGGTAATGGGAATTTCTGGATGGGAATTTCTGGATGGGAATTTCTGGATGAGAGGGAGGGGAGAGGGGGGAAAGGGAGAGGGGAGAGGGGAGAGGGAGTAGGAAGTAGGAAGTAGGGCTTTGGGTTTGGGTTTGGATTGGGTTTGGGGTGGGTGAGGATCTATTAGGTAGGTAGGTAGGTAGGTAGGTAGGTGGTGGCTTGCTTGAGGTAGCTGGAGGTATTATGTATTAGGTGTTAGGTAGGGAGAGAGAGGGGAATCTTGAGGAGGAAGGGGGAGGAGGAAGGAGGAAGGAGGGAGGAGTAGGGGGGTATGGTTGAAGATGGAAATGGAAATGGAGATTGGGCGGATGGATAGGAATGGGATTTTGGGAAGGGGGTTTGGGGATTTGGGGGTGGATGAATAAAGATGTAGATATAGATGTAATTTGGGAGGGGAGGTACCTACTAGGTATGTTATTGTTGGAGTCGGAGATGAAGATGAAGATAAGGATGGAGATGAAGATGGTAATAAAAGGGAATTTATAGAAGAAGTAATGTACTAGCAGAAATATATAAGAAGGTATATACTAGGTAGTAGGTCATATACTTATTAGTATCCATGTATATATTGCTAGCGTAGAGAGGTCAAATTGGACTGTCTCTACCTACAAGGTCATGTTTTTATTGAATGCCGGGTCCGTATGCAAAGCACTTTTTCACACCAAAACTCACTCATTTTAGAATTCAATATTAAATCAATCAATATTATTATATATTTGAAATTTTGTTAAATAATAAATCTTTACTCAAAATTTAATAATATAATTTTAGTATTTTGATTGAAGCTTTTAATTAAATCAAAATTTATATCGAAATTTTGATGTTTTAAATTTCTATAAAAAATAATGCTTATTTTAAAAATCAAATTTCTATATAGAATTCTATTATCAATTCAATTCAAAAATTAATAATTATAATATAAAAATAATAATTAATTAAATCTCTTAATATATTAAAAATTTCAAAGCTTTATAATAAATAATTGAATTATTATATCTTTATAAATATATAGAATAAAACATGGTTTTGGTAAGGAAATTCGCTTAAATTTCAGCCCGGCATTCTTCAAAAACACGCCCTCGTAAAAGGACAGAGAATTGTTGACGGAAATGTTTATTTCGTGTCGAGATCCAAGGGAAATCCCTCTACTATGCTTTTCACAAGCAAGCATAAACGTGGAGCGTGAGGGGTATGATCGAAAAGGTCACACACACACACACACACACACAACGCTATTATTCTGTATTCATAGTCACCTTGTCTCAAGAGGAAAGTGAGATGTGAATGGTTCAGCTGATGTTGAGGGTAGTGTTAGCCGATGATTGCTTTCCGCGCTTGCCTCAAAATGCAATACTCGTGGTGTTGAAGACGATAATCTATGGAGAGAGTTATTTTGTGATATTCTTTCAAAGTCTCCCCTCTCCTCCTTCAAGTCAAGTAGAGGCTTCTTTAGGAAGATACATGTACGTGTCTACGTAATAGATTTTATATTCTATTGCGAGCACGAATCGGTAATATCCCACCTCCACCATTCTAGTGGTCGGTTTTGCAGTAGCTTCAATGATCCGTAGTATCGCCTGTGACATTAGAGAAATCCAAAACGACTACGACCTGCCCTGCTCGCCCATCATTAAGTTTGGAAAAAAGTACGAATGAGTAGAGATAACTTTTTGATATTAATATTTGTTTTTTCTACATCTATAACACTCGTTTACTTAACGACCTGCCCAATGGAAGACAGTTCGCACGGTCTTATTACATAAATAACAAAGTCACTTCCCTGTGCTCCCCCAAGTATTGGTGCGATAAGAAGTGGGTGTGCTAGTTGAACTTCCAAAAAAACGAAAAGAGCCCCCCCAAGTGGGAAGAAACGATCCATCTTAATTAGTACGGGGTTTCAACGACGACCGAATGAACTAGCCGGTACATTCTACGAGGTCGAGGTCGAGATCGATATTCTTTTGGCCAACACAGAATTGTTAGACAACATACACATTGTTGCCGTCTGTGTTTCTTTGATTACCTACTCGAGAGAAAATTTACATTGGAAAGCGATTGCGCCTAGAAAGCCATTAGCCATCAACCAATTCCCCGTTCCCCAACTGGCTCACTGTCGAAACGGAAGCTCAAGTCCTGCTTGTGAACTTTCCGACCTTGATTACTACGACAGGCTTCGCCAAATGGAGTGATATAGGTGATCAACACAACTCGCACTCTCATCTGATCAGATTTCAATAGTCCGCGCACGGCGCATATACCGTTCTCACCAGGACCCCTCAGTCCGCGACCATTTGTTGTACAACCACAACGCATTTGTGCACAAAACTGGCGGAACTTATTGATTGATCATAATCGCAATCATGGACACGTCTGGGGTTTGGGATTCTCAGGATCCTACATTATCCGTTCCTTCGCAAGATGACTTTCAACAATTCCTTGACCTGAACATGCACAACATGGCCGATACTCTTCAGTTCGACTTCAATTTCAACCAGCAACAATCGCAAAGTCAACAGATGTTACATCAAGATGGGATGAATTCAATGAATACGGGGATGAGTGGCAACCATCAGATGGGGCATGATGGAACGATGCAAGAACATATGCCTTCGATGACTACGGCTTCTACCCACCCGGCCATACTCGGAACTCCAATCGTACAACCACATACTTCTACAGAGAGTTTGACCGATTTGGACGCGCAAATCCAATACCTACAACAGCAGAAGCGTGAGCATCAGTTACGGCAATCACAGGAACAACAGCGGAACTTTTATGCCCAGAGTAGAATTATTCCACCCACACCCAATAGTATAGAAATGCATGGTGTCAATCAACATTTTTATACTCCAGCAGAGCATCCGCCATCTGTATATGAGCCCTATCGTCTGAGGGAGCAAGAGGTTAGTCAAATTGGTTATACTTTCGCGTTCTCATTTAATGGTTTCACAATTCCATAAGTATAAGAATGAAATGCTAATAAAACTAATTAGATGGCATTTACTCCGCTCGTGTCACCAGCTGTTACTCCCCTAGAAACTCAATTTAATATCCCTGATTACACTGTCCCCGGAGCTTATTTTAGTCCCTTGAGCTCCCCAGCTTTACACGCCCAAAATGACCATCAAGTTATGTTTGACCATCGTCATTCGGGGTCAAATGATTCCCCAATTGACATGAATGGTGATTCACATTCTGCGCCAGTGAGCTCTATAATTCCGGCTCGGAAGCCTACCCGAAAGTCTGTTGCACCAAAGCCTCGGGTGAACACTCGTGTAGTTCGGCAATCGCCAATTGTCAAGCCAAGTCGGGGTAGGAAAAGCTTAAGTATGAGTGCTCAGGCGCTAGGAGAAATTATTGAGCCATTGAGTTCGCAAATGTCTCATTCTAAAGGAACTGGATCAACGAACTCAGCAGCAAGCACCGACCATTCTGAAAATGGCTCTATATCTCCTGAGCACCTATCGGATATGGCGCCTCCACCGTTACCGAGCTCGGCTGGAAGATCACCCTATGTCGTAGCACAAAAGGACAGTGCCAAGCATAAGTGGATTCCCCTTGGATCACCGGCTACGCCAGCTTCGCTGATGAGAATCACAAAATCGCCTACTGCTATTGAGTCGGGACTGAGCCAGGAAATGGAACTTGATGATCCTGTTTTGGACGGGTTCGCGTTGCCAGAAGCTGCCAATACCACTATAAAACCTACATTGTCTCGCATCGACACACAATCCGATGGACAAATGACACCAACTTTGAGCTCAACAGGATCCAAAACTCCTGGGTTCAAACCTCTGTCGTCGCCAGTAGTTGCACTTCCTGGAGCAGCATCATCTTCCAGTCAGAGTCCCCAGATAGATGCCATGAGTAGTGCAAAGAGTGCCACACGCAAGACGCCACAAATGCTGGCACGAGGTGCTAAGAAGAGGGCAAGCAATTCTGTCCTTGCTTCACCGGCTCTTCTTCCCAAGATATCACCCAGCATCAAGCCATTACTCCCTGGTGGTTCATCCATGCACGATGACGCGACGGCTTCCCTTCTACTTGCGTCGAAGTCAAACTACCAAAACATACTTGAAGGAACTCATCTTCCTGGCGTTTCGTATCCCTCCGAACTATCCACTAATTTAACATCGAAACGTACTTCTCACAAACTCGCCGAACAAGGAAGACGAAACCGGATCAATTTAGCACTTACAACATTACATGACATGATACCATCCGAATATTACCCTCGAGGAAAACCTAAAGATGCTACGGGAGACAAGAGTGGAAGTGGTGATGGTGGAGAGAACGAGTCCGCAAGTTCCAAGGGTGGGCAGAGTGCAAATAGTAAAGCTGCTACAGTCGAAGTCGCTATTGAGTACATTAGTCACTTGGAAAAGGTTTTGGCTGAGGCCAATAAAAGAGCAGAGGAGGCGGAACAGAAACTTGTGGAGAAAGAGAATTTATAATAATGGATTTTGAGTAGTTATTTCTCAGTGGTAGTTTTTATTTCTGGGAGGCAAAATTACAGGTTCATGGATTGTTGAACGGAGTTATTGATACCTGGATACGAAGCTTCTGATTTCACGGCTGAATATGTTCCAGGGCATTCTAGGTGTCGAGGTTTCTTCTGGGAATGACTGGGTCTGGGGGTACATAAAAGTTTAATTGCGAGACAACAATATTGGGGGAAATCGGCGGGAAAGCTACGTGATATGGGTCTATCACTTAGCGTTTTCTATACGGTGCATTCGATACACATCAACACGATCAGACGCTAGATGACAGTTACCTGTGTTATGTTCTCGGCTGTGAGGTTGTGATAATGGGTGGAGTGAGTGATGGGTAATTGTAGATAAGTATTTAATTTTTATAGAATAAAGGTATTTCCTTGAACACAATCATGATGTTTTGCTGCTTTGTTGAAACTTTGAAAGGGGGTTTGGGTATAAGAAGAGACTTGTGGTTTGGTAGGCTGTGGTGTAGGGTTTCATGGTTTCGTTGGATTGGTAGAAATTGAATACTCGCTACCGTTGATTTGAATGAAGGACACATGTGGATGATTTGCTTGAATATTTATTTTGCTATATATGACATGAGAGTGGTAGCAGCACCTGCTTCGATATCTCTCGAGCATGAATGTATAGACGTATGAATTAACTTAAGATCCACATGATGTACTATCCCCAATGGTTTTGATTGTACACCCTTGACAAAAAGCACATCGTCATAGATAACTGCATCGAATCCGTCCTGTCGTGGAACAGATCAATGGATGAATATCAGGCGCATGTGTGTTAGGTAGACACTTGATATGCGATTCTCGAGCCACTGAATGATATGTCGACTTTCTCCTCCCTTTTTCTCATTCACCATTCTCCATTCTTCAATTTCCTTCTCCCTTTGTCACTCTGCATCTCGTCTTTCTGGAAAATCATCTGGGCACTACCAAGTGATGAAGAGGAGGGTTCTGAGATATGTGTGTCTGCGATTCAACTCGCGCCCCATCGAGAATCAATCCACTTGTGCCGTGGACTCCCCACTCTCCAGAACATCGACGTCTAGTTCCTCCATGACGCCCAAGACGACGGATACGCTCTCCATGAAACCGTTGACGGCCACGCGCAACATGCGGTTGGTGGTTGCGCGGTAGGAGGTGCGGAGGATGGATTTGGGTGCGCATGAGGAGGAGGAGGAGGAGGTGTCTGGAGAGGGGGAGATGAGGGAGAAGGTGCGGCGGACGAGGGGGGAGAGTTCGGCGTCGACGGAGAGGGCGGAGAGGGCGGCGGATGCGAGGCGCGGGGTTGGGAGGGGGATGTCGAGGGTTCTGTTGGGGAGGGGTTAGGGTTGTGGGGTTTGGGGAGGGGGAGGGGGAGAGGGAGATGGGATAGAGAAGGAGGGGAACTTACAGTGTACAGGGGAATTCTAGTTCGGTTGTCATTCTTGTTGTTGTTGTTTGAGGTTTAATGTTTGAGATTTGAGGATTGAGATTTGAGGTTTGAGGTGAAATTGGTGGATGGTATATTGTCGATTGTGTATGAATGGGGGGTCAAAAAGTGCTGCGCATAGCGTTGGTCATTAATTTGGAGGGGAATGGAGATTTATTAAGTGCAAGGATTGGTTGATCAAGTTCGAATCGTAACCGAGTGACAGAATTATTGAGATGTCCTATTTACCTGTATGAAACACTTACACACTTGAAAATCAATGACAATATTAATATCAATATCAATATCAAATCTATTTATCATTCTTAGGATTTGAGGGTTTGGATATGTTTAATTTGAGATATTGAGATATTGAGATACTGATATCCCGTTGGGGCATTTCAAGGAAATCAAAATAATCAGAGGAATTTGTTTTGATTTTGGAGAATAGACCCTGTTCTTTAGGGATAATGTGTTTTGGCGGTGATGGGGCCGGGATAGGAAAAGGAGGGATGAGGAATAGCAGGGATATGTAAAAGTTTGGAGGGGAGGTTGGTTTGAAGAGAGTGAAGTTTGTTTCCTTGATACGTGAAGTGATGTTGATAACAAAAAAGAAGGGGAGAGCAAAAACGCCTATCTGGGTTTGCAGAGAAAGGTTTGCAGAGAAAGGCTTGAGACAAGTAGATTCTTCAATGGTTGGTGGTGTCTATTTGATAGATATATCTAGAGAGAGAGGTAGTAGGTAATAGGTAGTAAGTAGTAGGTAGTAGGTAGTAAATAGTAAATAGTAGAATGTAGCATTAGATCAGATACAATCATACAATCCAATCATAACCCTCGGTAAAAAGGAAATCGAAGATATACTCGGTATCTGACTAGACAAGCGATTCATCTTTGCCAGCCATATAATAAACAAAGTATGTATTTACATGCGTTCTGGCCCATATATCCATAATAATAATAAGTTGTTTGGAATCTTGACCACCCTCCAACCCTCCCACCAACCTCCAACCCTGTTCATCTCGCTGGTCAATTCTCGTTGCCCGGTCAGAATAATTACTATAAACAGACTAGTAAATTGTTATTGATCGTTAACATTCACCATACATATCGTACAAATCCATAAGAATTCCTAACAATAATTTGGGAAATCCTTCTTCTACTTAAACTTTTCCCTTTGGATTGTCATTGAGATTTCTGTTTTCCTTCGTCTTTTTTTATGAATAGGAAAGGTATCTTGGATTTATTCCGTCGCCGTTAACAAAATCTTATACACATCAGCTCTTGCGCGGGAGTGTTTACTTGTTTTTCTTGGGGAAGTCAACAACAACAATATAAACTTTGCGCCTATCGTACCATCTTGACCTCGAGTATTCACCACCACCATCGCACTTGCCCACGATACCAATATACCTCTCATTCCTTCACATCTACACACTCGAGCTTCGCGACTGCTAGAATAGCTTGGTGCCTTTGTGTGCCTTATTCCACGATGCCTCCTTCCTCTCAATTGAAGTACGGGCAGATCATCGAGTACATCCCAGGTATGTGACTTTATCTACAATATCATCAAAACATCATTCACGGCGCGACTCGGCCCATTGAACATCTTCGGCTCAGTATCGTTATATTATTGATATCATGCATCCAATGGACTACAATTCTATGCTCGAGTGGGCAACATTGCTACCCAATGATCAATATACTGGCGCCAGCGCAAAGAAGGGTCCCAAAGAACCTCGGGAAGAGGATAGGCCGTTCCACTGGCTAACATACACAGACCGATTGTATTTGGCATCTTACACTACACCTCCCTCACCCGATACTCTCTTCCCGTACCCTGAGCAACAGAGCTCTCGACGATCTCCGACAAAGCGGTCAGCAAGAGCCGCAGATGGACCTTCAGTCGTTTCGGACAAAAGAGAACCACCTCATTATTTCTCCGTCGACGATACCCTCCTCTACAATGCCTTTCACCATGACTTTGGACCATTACACATTGGACATCTCTACAGGTTCGCGGTTCAATTCCACGACATCCTTGGCGCCCCAGAAAATAAGAACAAACCTGTCGTGTTTTGGAGTAAAGCAGATGCGCGTAGTAAGCTACTGTTTCATAAAAGTTTGCTGGTGGAAAAAAACTAATCGAGTGACTTAGGTCGAGCCAACGCTGCATGTCTCCTAGCCACGTATATGGTCTTGATCCAATCATGGGCACCACATCTCGCGCTTGCGCCAATCGCTCAGGCAGACCCACCTTTGATGCCTTTCCGCGATGCAGGATACAGTCAAGCAGATTATGGCATTACAGTTCAAGACGTTGTGTATGGTGTCTGGCGCGCAAAGGAGCAAGGGTTCTGCGCTTTGCCGCAATTCGATCTCGAGGAGTATGAAAGATATGAGCGCGTGGACCAGGGTGATTTCAATTGGTTGACCCCCGATTTCCTTGCATTTGCTTCCCCACAACATCACCCGGTGCAACCAATACTTCCTTCTTCTCCACTGTATGCGAGTTTGCCAACAACTTTGGAAGACGTGGATACCCACCCAACCTTACCCACACCTTTCAAAAATGTTTTGAAGCATTTCACATCACGAAACATTGGCTTGGTGGTTCGTTTGAACTCGGAATTGTACTCTCCATCATTTTTCACGGCGCTGGGTATTGAACATTTGGACATGATCTTTGATGATGGCACGTGTCCACCACTTAGTGTTGTCCGAAAGTTCATTACTTTGGCACATGAGATGATTACTGTTCAGAAGAGGGGTATTGCTGTGCATTGCAAAGCTGGACTTGGACGAACCGGATGTTTGATTGGGGCGTATTTAATCTACCGATATGGATTCACTGCCAACGAGATCATTGCGTACATGCGCTTCATGAGACCGGGAATGGTGGTTGGTCCTCAACAGCATTGGCTTCATCTTAATCAAGGAACTTTCCGAGAGTGGTGGATTGAAGAGCAATTTGAGATCAGAATGAAGGAGAAGCTCGCCAATATGGCTCCAGTTACCCCAAGAAAGGGACACTTCACAACCAAGAGTCAAGTCGTTACTCCTCCCAATGGCAACCAAAGAACCCCACTTGGTGAAGTAGACAATGAGAGAAGTCATAGCATTGGAGCTCAGGAGGATTACTTGCCGGCTCCAACTCCAGGTCAACCAAGAAAGACAGGGAGAGCTGATCGACACCACCCATATGGGCGTCATGCTTCGGCGTACTCCGAAGATGATAGCACACATCGTGAAACGGAAGTCATCTCAATTCATCGGTCATCAACTGATACCACTGAATCTGAAGAAGAATGGCAACTCCGCATGCGTACCCGTAAATCATCTAGATCTCCAGCCCGAAGCGAGAGGTCAGGGAGATCTATAAGTCAGACCACCACGACAATCTACACATCCATCGATGACAGTAGCTACGACGTTGAGAACATTGGTGTCGGAGCTAGACCTAAGACTCCATCCACCGTCAAGTCAGGTAGTGGCTCACTTGGAAAGGTTCGCGGCAGCCCTAAGCGTAGTGGTGACAGTCTCCGGAATAAAGAAACTTCTGGAGCAGTTCGCAAAACTAGTGGGAGAGTTGGCAGTGTCAGCACTCGCAAAGTCTCCGGCTTGTAAATGATTCACGATTTCAAAATCAATTCCTGTACTGTATAGTACCTTCGGCATGCATTTTAGAATTCTGGCGTCTATGTTGTCGTTGCAGCATATATGAAACAAATGCGGAAAGGGTGTGTGGCGTTATCAAATTAAACTTTGTCATTTGCTAGTGCAGATGTTGAGCATAGTGTCAGGCTTGTTTGGTCTCTTTTTGGCATTTACAACTGCTTGTTTTGTCTATTGGATGGAGTTATATTCGAGGTTTTGTTCATCTTTTCCCACGTCTATCTTGGACTTTAATGGCGAAGGTGACAATGGGTTGGATGGGTATATTGAAAGTGGCGCGTGGTGAGGGGTAACGTGGGAGCTGGTGGGGAAAGGGTGGCTTTTCTAGAAATCTCTTGCTTTAGGATTGGGTCTGGGTTTGGGGTTTGGAGTGGCATTTGTCTATTAGCTGTCTTGATTGTTTGTTCTTGTTACAAAGCTATTACGAGATCATGAGAGTTGAGAATGGTATGGTTCTGTCTATGCCTGATTATATGTAAGTAGCCTGAGCTACTTGCTATATAACATACATACGTACGTTAGTACTACACATGGTAGAATTAAATTCAATCATTATGAAGACAACTATGATTGAGTGATGAAGTGATCGAGTGTTGAATTTGTAATCCGTGAGATGTTGGTGTTGAATGATCTGGCGTGGGTTGTCTTGACTTGATTTGTATCGATGACAGATTGTCGAATACTTTTGTTGGGAATATTGTATGTCTTGGTCTATCGGTTATTGGTTTTAGATCAAGAGATAACTCTTACTGCTCAATAAGTCCAAGTAGACGCACTGGCTTCTTAGCATTTTAGATTAGTCTTTTGTGAGACAAGTGATATCGTCCAAAGTGATACTGGATGGCCCGTATTCATCTGGAAGTTGGATGAATGAATGCGTAAGAGGTGGGTGTGAAGCTGCGAAGTTGGATCTTTTGATTTGATATCTGGGAATGGTGGATTGTTGATGATGGATTGTTGATGATGGATTGTTGATGGTTTGCTGGGGGAAGAAGGGAGAGGGAAGAAGGAGGGGAATTGAGGGAGGGGTGGGGGTG
>PQXL01000680.1:0-14306 GCA_004916875.1 Botrytis galanthina
ATATTTAATTGAATTTTATAAATCTTTTTTCAAATTAGAATATTTTAATATAATTATTGAATTATTTAGAAAATCAAAATATTGAAAATATAGAAATAAAATTTCGCTTATTTTAAGATTTTAAATGTTTAAGGTTAATTCTAAAAAAAGTATTATTTAAAAAAGATTTTTATTTTATTAAAACTTTTTCAATTTGATTTTTGAAACTTTGAAATTTAAATATCAGATTTATTTATTGATATTCTATATATCTTTAAAATTTGAAGAATTTAATTATATTAATTCTTTTAATATTGAATTTTGAAAATACTAAGTAAGTATAGTTTTGAGCGAGGAACTCGGTTATAATTGAGAGCGGCATTCATTTAAAACAACATTGAGTATAATGGCAATTATGAATTTATCTCCTTGTCAATGATAATCTTCTATTATTTTTATTTGGCTCCTGGTACCTAGGTATACAACGATAGATCTTGAAATGATCAAGAACATTTTAATATGATTTTCATTTTCTGGGGTCCCCGCTTACTTGAGGACTATCCATACATAGAATCTTGCAGGAAATGTTACACAGCGAGGTACCTACTCGCCTGGTACAGTATGATCAGATTGTTAACTCAAAGAATTAGCCTCCCTGAAGTCCCTCCTTGATGTTTAACTGCTTTGCTATCATAGCATTACCAAGATAATAGGACGTGGAAACCCTCCTTCTATGGATCCTCCTGATGTTCTGTTGCTATCCTCATTGTCTCGTTCCATGTTGAGGAACTAGTTTGAGGGAGAGATGAATGAATGTGATTGTCTGTTTGTTTAGCTATCCAATGGATGAATCTCGCAGATGATATATTCTCAACAATATGTTTTCACGATCGACACTAATTCCCAACTCGAGCTGTAGAACAGCTTCGAGAACGGTCTGCAAATTTTCGTACCAGGTCAGCCTGGCGTTGATCGATATGATTAGCCTCCACACAGTTTTATCCTGGTGGATGTGATAATATCCTCCAACCAAAAGCTGACGACTAATTACCCACTCAACTCAAAAGTTCCTCGAAACAGTTGTAAACGTCCCTTAATCTCTTGTACAGTTCCAAAATATGTTGTACCTCAAAGCTATGGTCTCACACACACGTGGAGGAAAGAGGGCCAGGTACTAAGAAAGTAGGGCTCCGTCCTTGACAACTTGTTACTTCTGCAGTCTGTGTGTGGTTCCCCTGCAGCTAGAGGACGGCATGAAATTAGTGAGAGTGGCTTTTCGACTAATAAGCTTCTAGGTTGTTGGATTCGTTACCCGAACAGGGGGGGAAAGTGTGCCGATGTGACGAAAGTGAGTATCTAAAAGCCACAGCCAAAAGTGTTCTTGCATTGTTCTTTCTGTGAATTTCCATATACGAGTCCCAAGAAGCGAATAATAGGAAGGAATGGACATCCAAGAGTAGGTATGTATCACTTTGTGACGCTTGGCTATGGATGTATAGCTTTGAGAAGATAGTATCCTTCGTAGTTTATCATCCAGTGACTACCTACCTAGGCAGGTAGTAGGTACAAAAATGGAGCAGAGTAGCAATGGCAGCAAACAGAATGCAATCCAACGAATCGGAATATCCAACCACCAACGCAACGAGCGACCAGACGAACGAGTGTATACTACAGAAAGTATACCTTACTGCAATGGTACTATCAAACTTGTTACCAGGAGATACTATCGAATAAACAGCCTTGGATAACGGGACATATGACACAATGTTCAAGCAGATATTCAGGGGAAGCACTTTTAGTATCCCAAGATCTCAGACCAGTCCAGAGTAATAACAGAAAGCTTCCTGCTTCCATAAATACCTCTCTCCCTCTATAGATGTATCATATAATAGCTTTATTTATATGGAACAATTGTGAATCACAGACGAGAATATCAATAGCGAGACAACAAATCAAAAGAAAATTCGTCGAAATTCGTAATACAAATCGTTCAGCCTTGTGCTCCATATAGACATAGATCCCAAGTCATTCTCAATTCACTGCACACAAAAGAGTGTGACGAGTGAAGTATGACCTCGAGTATTTCGAGATATAAGATATAAGACATGAGATATCAGGATGTCATTTCCAGATAATCACCGACTTGCATTATCTGCATTTTAATAAATATAATAATAAATCTTCGTCTGAGCGCACATTAAATGTACCTAGTACCATAACGATTACCCCCTTCCAAACCTTACCTAGAACACTTACCCCGACCTTCAGAAAAAAGTTAATGATATTGACAACGAGATCAATTACTGAATCCAGATACTGTTTGACCTGAATCCTAAAGTCCATTACTCTATCATATTCAAGTCCCTCAATACCACTAGACCAAATTGTCGACTCCTCGTTCCTGATCCTTGACTTCTGCCGCTACGATAAGGTACAGACTTCAATATTCTACTAAGAAATATCAACAACGCGAAACCAAAAAAAATAAAGAAGAAGAAAATTCTCCTGATGAAGCAGATTTCCTCCCATCCATCGCCGACATACCTTTGCTAATTAGCTTCGTCGCGCCGTCCACCACATTCCACATTCTTCCCAATGCGCAGTTGATAATATGCCCTGGCAACCTCTTCCACGCATCGCATTCGCCGTCGCAACATACCCATTTGTTGCTTCTTCGCCCGCAGATCTTCCACTTGAGCTTGGGGATGAATTATACATAATTGAACAAGGTGGGAAAGATGCACAATGGTTTCGAGGATATTTAGTTGCTCCGCCAAATCTACTGGCTGGCTTGACAAGTATAAAAGGGCAGACTCTTGAAGCTAGGGTCTTCTCTGGAATATTTCCAACTAGTTGCGTAGAAGTTCGGGAGGTTCTAGGAGATGATGAGGGTGAAAGTCAGGTTTCTACGGAGGATGGAGACATTGTCAACGGACACGGATCTACGAATGGCATTTTGGAAAATAAGAGCTCTAGTTCTATCAATGGCGCCCAGATTCATCAGCCCAATCGATCCGCAGATCTCAACGGCGCAAACGGACAATCTGCGAAGAAGACACCGAAGAGCAAGGTTTTTATGAACGGGAAGACAAACAGATTTTCAATTGTTGCGAAACGAGAACCTGGCGCACCAAAGCCACCAGCTCCAGTCCCTATGCTGAAGATTGGAGACGAGACACCAACATCCGCCTCCGAACCACTAGTCGACGAAATTGCATCCTGTTTAAGAGAATGGCACTCTACAAATTTGCACGAGCTCTTGCTTTCGAGACAATATCAGAAGTTGGATAAGATGTCGGCCTTGGTCAAAACTCTAGATCTTTCAAGAAGGCAAATTCTGCATAATGTCTGCACAAAGCACGAGCTTCAGTCATTGAGGGAGAAAACAGTATGGGATCTTGTGAGGGGGAACAAATTGTTAAATGGAGAGGTTATTGTTCGAGATCCTGCTGCCCACGGTAGGGTTCTCACAGGTGATGATTCAGCAGTGGATGTCACTAGACTTCAATCTATGATGAGTTTGTTGGACGAAAAACCACAACTTTCGGTCCAGAACGAAAATATGGTACTCCACCATCTTTTGTTGGACGTGAAGGCTTTTGTCGGAGTGTCTACGGAGTCCACAACTCTATCCTTTTTCTTAGCTACCAAAAAGCCGGGTTCGGCAGGTGTGGCACTTTCGGAAACTTATATTGTGGACGTACCTCCTAGTGCTTCTCTTGCAAGTGTTGGAAAATCTGGACAAATGAGAACTCTCTTTACAGACCTCGCATCCACTGACATCGGAGATCTCCCTTCCACGGAAGGCGAGTTGTATCTTGTAGTGAAGGTGCAATCGTCATCACAAGTCTCAGCAGGCAAACCTCCTTCTCGCGGTGGATCAAGGGGCAACTCATTCTCTAGGGACAGTTCTAGCAAGGATCGGGAGAAACCTACGTCTGCTGGCGCTGCATCGAAGGCAGGTAGGAGAAGTTTGATGTGGGGAAAAACCAGGACTCCATCCAACGCGACTAAGCTTACATCTCTCTCTGAAGCCGAGGCCGGCGCCGAATCACATTCTAGTCGAGATGGTGCCAATAAAAGCTCTTCGTCACGAAATGGTGGAGACACTAGGCCGGGAGTTTTAACTCAAACTATCTCGAGGACCGTTGGCATGGGAGTTCTGAAATTGAGCTCCCTCATGAAAAATCAAGATGAAGCTGAGCAAGTCATGAGTATATGGGCACCGTCAGCTGCTTCTGGACATGAGAAGCCAAGCCTGAGTGACGGATGGGAAGAGATAATTCGTGATTTAATGACAAGCCAATCCGGTCAGTATGAAAAGTCCCGAAGGACGGAACGTCTACAGGTATATCTGAAGGCATTCAACAGCCCGGACGCAGATGGATTGATCAAGTCTACCCCAACATTACTATCAGGAATCTTGAAGACAAACAAAATGGGCTTTTCGGGAGCGCCAACAAAGCCAAGATCAGATATCTATGTCACTATCGATGACGCTTTTCTTCCCAAACATGCTCTTCTTTCACGATCGGTTGGCAGTGCGATGCCTGTATCCTCGTCGCTTGAAGGATCAAATCTTCAAGTAACTATGGAAGTGAGAAAGTCAAGCGGAGAGCGACTCGAGGGCGCCATTTACCCATCATCGAATTCAGAGGGACAAAGTTCTTGGGAGTCAGTAGCAGCCGAACGCGGCGATGCATGGAGTCAAACCCTGCGCTTATCTATACCCCAACAAGAGGTTTCGAATTGTCATCTGGTGATGGTACTTGCGGATGCACCGAATCATCCCCTTGCTATATGCCACATTCCACTTTGGGACCAGCAGGCCTTCATGCGAGACGGGCACCATTGTTTACTTCTGTACAAATACGATGAGACAACCATGTTACCTCGCGGCAGTTCGGCTGGTAAAAGTGGTTATCTCACCCTGCCATGGAATGCTGGTGGGAAAGATGAGGCTGTCACTGGACCGATCGCGACTCTTCGTATTCAAACATACCTGTGCAGCACAAAGTTCTCACAGGACAAAGTGCTTCTACGGATACTCAAGTGGAAAGATCAGCCGTCAGGAGATCTGCAGCAACTTTTGCAACGACTAGTCTTTGTCTCGGAGATTGAGATTGTGAAGTTACTCAGCGATGTATTCGATGCGATCTTCGGAATACTCGTCGAACACACCGGAAACGATGATTACGAAGACCTCATTTTTAGTGCCCTAGTTACAGTACTTTCTATTGTACATGACCGACGATTCAATCTCGGCCCTTTGGTTGATCAATATGCCGAGACTCGATTCAATTACCCATTCGCATCACCTTGTCTCGTGAGGTCTTTCACTCGCTTACTTGCCAGCCCTTCAGATCCAGAAACCTCGAGGAAACTACGTGCTACATTTAAGGTGGTTCGACATATCCTGAAATTTATCACTCATGCGAGAGGGCAGCAGAAAGTGAAGGAAGCGGACATCGGAATTACTCGTTCGAGTTCAGGGTTTGGCCGCCAACTCCGCCAAATTTTCAAGGCACTTGAAGGAATGATGAGAACCACTGCACCCATTTTGGTAGGAAGTCAAACATTGGCTGTGCAACATTTTCATACTTGGCTTCCAGAGCTTACCGGCTTACTCAGTAGAGAGCAGATTTTGCATATTGCCATTGACTTCATGGATTCATGTGCGTTGGTGAAGGGAAAACTCATATTGTATAAACTTGTTTTAATCATTAATTATTCTCGACTGGATCTATTTACTCAACCCGAACAGATGAAGGCCATCGCTGCGAACACGGCTAGGTGGATCTTACCGCATTGGGGTAAGACAACAGAGGTCACCGAACAATGGAGAGAGCAAGTTCGACTTTGTTGTTCAATTTTGGCGATACAAATGCACAATTTGGGCCCTGAAATTCCTGTATACATACCTAAAATCGTCGATTCATATCTTACACTACGTACAGGCGAAGTAAAGTCGCAGACTCGCTTGTCGTTGCTATTCCCCACCGCGTATCCTTTTCCCAGTAAAGTTATCGCCGAGAAAGCGGAATTCGATGAAGCACTTATTGAGCTTTCGGCAGTCCTATCTTCCATCTCAAATCTACCTGCAGGTATGCAGCTTGAGCTTGCACAAGGCGACATGGCAACTTTAATCGAGGGTCTCTTGAATATCCATCTAAGCATATTAGAATGTGAGGCATTTCCGCAAAATTGGTTAAGCATTCGCATCTTCCACCACAAATCAACACTCAAAACACTCGAGTATTTGGCTGGCATTCTTCTGGACGGATTCTTGCCTCACCCTGACGATGCGGAAGAATATAACACCGAATTGTGGAAAGCATTCTTCACTACTTTACTCAAGCTCGTCGGCAGTGATTCTTTGGCACTGGAAACATTCCCGGAGCAGAAACGAAGAGCAGTATGGAAGATTGCGGGTGATGTGCGTGAGAATGGTGCGGAACTCCTGAGGCGAACGTGGGAGTTCACTGGTTGGGATACTACCCCTGAAGAGCGACAGAAATACGCTTTGGCCAAAATGGGAGGTTACCAAGTTCAATATGTGCCTGCACTTGTCGGCCCAATCCTTGAGTTGTGTCTTAGTGTGCATGAAGGTCTTAGGCGCGTCGCAGTGGAAGTTCTACAGACCATGATCGTCAGCGAATGGACTTTGAGTGAAGATTTAAGCGCTATCCAAACTGGAATTATCGAGTGCCTAGATCAGCTCTTCAAATCGAAGCCCTTAACAGAAAGCATTCTACAGAAATTGTTCATCAATGAGCTATTCACCTTATTTGATAACTTGTCTCGAAATCCAGACGACCCGCTTTACAATGCTATAAGAGACCTCATTGGCACCACTGATGAGTTCCTCGATCTTCTCGTTGCGGTCAATAGTACGGACGTCACTGGTGAAGCTTCTCATATGATTCATCGCTTACGATTAATGGAATTTCTTCGAGATATGCAGAAGGAGGATATCTTTATTCGATACGTCCATCAACTTGCAGAGCTACAAACAAATGCTGGAAACCACACTGAAGCGGGACTTGCATTGCGTCTTCATGCCGACTTATACCAATGGGATCCTTCCAAAATACTGCCTCCGTTGGACGAACCAGATTTCCCTGCTCAATCTCACTTCGATCGGAAAGAAAGGATTTATTTCGACATGATCAAAAACTTTGAAGAGGGTGAGGCATGGAGTAGTGCTCTGTCCGCATACAAAGAACTGCAATATCAATACGAAGAGAATGTTTTCGATTTCTCTAAGTTGGCTAGAGCACAGCGAGCAATTGCCACGATATACGAATCGATTTCAAAGGCCGACAAAATCATTCCCAAGTACTTCCGTGTTATTTACCGAGGAATGGGTTTCCCTCAGAGCTTGCGCGACAAGGAATTTGTGTATGAGGGATCTCCTAATGAGCGAACTTCGGTGTTCACAGATCGCATGCAAGAGCAACATCCTTCGGCTCAGATTGTCACTGCTGGCGACGTGGACGATGTAGAGGGCCAATTCTTGCAAATATCCTCCTTGAGTCCGCATCGAGATCTTGCTCATCACGTCTTCCAACGTTCTAAAGTCCCTCAAGTCATTCGAGACTATCTACTCTCTGCAAATCCTCGTTATTTCTCCACCACATCTCGTCGCACTACTTCAGGTCCAATCAGTGAACATTCAGCTGAGAAGATAATCTATGCTACTGTGGATACATTTCCAACAATTCTTCGCCGCAGCGAGATTGTTTCCGTGGATAGATATAAGCTTGATGCTCACCAAACAGCTCTTGAACGAATCATTCGCAAAACCCAAGAGATGACTGCCGTGGAAAAGAGGATTGCAGATGGCGAAGATGACATCGCACCACTGTTAATTGAAGCAATAAGTATATCCGTGGACCCTAATTCTGAGTCCAGTATTGCGAGATATAGAGAATTGCTGCCTCATCCAATACAGAGTGAAGACGAAGAAGGGGAAACGGTAGAGCTAGGACCGATAGAAAACGCCCTCAAAATTGCGTTGATAGATCATGCAATTATGATCAAAAGATGCCTGGCTATGTTTGCAAAATCGCCTAATCTTCACAGCCAGGATGATTTGCAGCATTGTAAGTCCCCATCCTTCCTTCATAAATTTTCATTTGCTTACATGTCATACAGATTTTGAACAAACATTCGCGTCCGAGCTCGCCTCTCTACAAATTCCCCAACCACTTCTCTCAAATACTTCCCCAGGCCTCGTTCCAGGCTGGACACTTTCGCCTTCATCATCCAAGGGAGATCTCATGAATAACTCACAGGGGCATCTGGCACTTCCCAATTCCCAATCTTTCACACACGGTACTATCGATACTAGCATTCTCGATAGTCCCGATCACACCCGCGCAACTGGCGCTTCTAAACGTCTCAGTTCATTCCTCCTCAATCGAAATGGAAGCGACGATCGAGAAAATCGCCCTCCGAAGAAAGAAAATCGCAAGAGCTTCTTCAGTGGGAATGGATTAAGTATGAACGGCATTTCCATAACCCATAAGGACCGTGGCCGAAAAGAAGCTGTGGATGATTTTGCGATTTCTGAAGAGAATGATTTGTCGCATAGCATGGAAGATTCCAAGGAATGGGTAACGCAGAGCGATCTTTCGGTTCAGCCTCCTCAAGGAAACTATACTACAAGTAATGTAGCTAATGGAAGGAGAAGCAGTAGTTCTCAACGCAGACCAGGCACTACGGGAACAGGTAGTAGTCAAGGTATAGGGGGACTGGGAATGGGCATGGGTATTGGAATGGGAAGTAATGGTAGTGGATTTGGTGGAAGTGTGAGGAAGAGGTTTAGTGTGTTGAGGTTGGGGAAAAAAGCGAGTACGGTGGGAAGTGGGTTGAGTGGAGATTTAACAGAAGAATAAAGCGGAGACGTCGACAGAGACAAAGAGGCGACATGATACTGGGAGGGAAAGAAATTAATTGAAGATTTTCTGGGTACGATCTACAACAAACATCACATGATACAACAATTATGTTATGTTATAGGTGGATCTCTTTTTTTTTAACGAGGGATAGATGGGTGGATATGGATGGACATGGATGGATGGATGGATGGATGGAGGCCCTCGCACCCCTTCACGGACACAGTTTTCTTGCACATATTATACGCTATCTGGCTTCTCTTTTGTCACATTTGTTTTAAGCGCGGAGCTGGAGCGTGGATCTGGAAGAATGGTTAGTGGTGGGTGATCATGTCTTTTGTTCTTTTGTACACTTTTTAGTTCTTGGTGCGTGCGAAGGGTTTTCTTTCGAAACGGAGTGAAGGGTGGGGAAAGGAAAGGGGAGAAGATAAAGTGGGGAGAAAAGATGAAAATACCCGAGAAGTCGAAGTTGAATACCCAAAATACTCAGGTCCTCGATATACCTGGGAGAAATGCCTATAGTTGAGATACCATACATTACATACCTACATAACTTACATTAGTTGCTTAATAATCATAGAGTACATACATCAATACGTACTTGCGTACATGTATTCTGAGTCTTTTTTTTCTTCTGTTTCTTTTGGGTGTGCTTTTTGAGAGGATTGGGAGGTGGTTTTGGATGTTTGGATGATGATTGGGAAATGGGGGACTGGGGCATTGTGAAGGCGATGGGGAGGGAAAAGGGAGAATTGAGAGGGGGTTTATGGACAGATTGGAAGGAGGGATGGGGGAGGGGGTGACTGTAAGTATTGTACATAATTATGTATTTAGTGTATAACACTTGAACGAATATCAATATCCTGTTTTCATTGATAGACATACGGTAAATGAATAGAGTAAAGCTATCGAATTCTCTTTAATATGAAAATCCCGAAGTCGGGAGAGATAGACGGTGTGCTGGGATGAGTTCTTCTGTTTAGGTATTTTGTACTTGCAGTCTGTCTGAGAGGGAAGTGTGGCAGAGGAAGAGAAAGAGGAAGGGTATGGTGCTCTAAGAACCCGGGGATAGTTCCGTGGGGTTTGCGGTGTCTTCTTCTAAGTGGTGGTTAGATTTTTTCTTTGGATTTGCGGTTCATGATTACTCTTGTGAGAGGGTTATGGAGAGTGCAGATGAGTCTGGATACATGATGTTGATGTAGTTGCTTCTTCGGTGCATTTATTCTTAAGTTGTATATGTGAGGTATCTCTGTTATTTGTTGTGGTGGGCAATGGACTGTGTTTTCTATTGGTAACTTGCAGTACTGAGTGCCGAGAGAAGATTCGACGAAAATGTTCTGTTGAGATTGAAATGAGATGGGGAGGTAGGCTCACTCCCTCTTCCCCAATCATATATTCGACACTCTTTCTCTGTCTATAACTTTCAGAGTCTGCGCTTTCACTCATGTACTATGTATAGTATTGCGTCGTTAGCAGGGTGTTGGGAGAGTACTGATGAATTCTTTGAAATATGGTAACTTCAATATTTTCGATCACTTTGTTCGATTACCTCGACTATCCATAAGTGAAACAATTGGCTAGAAATGACTCCTGCTAGCAGATACTTATGATGGACGAATATTCTCAATGTTAACATAGTAAATACCATTTCATTGAATCTAAAGCCTACTAAAAATCAAACTTACGTTTGGCCCTGCCAAGGTTATTGGTTTCTGTTGGTATCACCATGGGGATGGTGAAGATAATATAGTACTATGGTTCACACTGTTGTAATATGATACGTCTATACCGAGGGTCACATGATCCCTGTCCCGACAGTTTCATTTGTGATTATTTTATAATTTATTTTAAATTGAAACAGTTGAGTGAGGTACTCATCTCCAGCAAGTTTTTTCGCTGCAAGGAGAGCGTCATCACCTCCTGTTTGAAGGAATCGCCATATTGAGAAGTTTAGGGAACAAAGATCGTGGATCAATCAGTTATCTTTCCGTCCTATAAAGAAGGGTGCCGTGCGTCGATGTTAATTTTCTAAGATCTCGATTGTGTACCTAGGTATGTATGGTATATCATTGGCCGAAAAAATGAATAGTAAGTTGTGTTACAGCCAGCTGAAAAAATGGGAAGCCTTGAGCCTTATCCTGATACCCACCACCTTGCTCCTAGATTCCCAACTACAAAGTATGAAACTAAATATTTCCTTCACTCTAAGCTATTCATCTTAGACTATTCTTCAGAATGGTCGATATCGAGTTGACAAATGTCGAGACAAGAAGCCATCTGTCTCAGCCAAGTGCACAGAACGCAAGCATCAAAGAAGAGTCGTCTTCGGGTACAGAGAACAAAACTGTATTCCTTTTTTGATACAAATACTGACTCATTCTCTCAGACGAACATAAACCTCAATTCAGTTTGCCGTCTGGTGGCCCAGATCCGATAGGCAAACATCCAGAATCATCGGCACCCGCACACATTGTTGAAGCTACTTTGGAGGATAAAGATGAAGATTTGATCATGCTTCCCGCTGCAAAATTGGAAGAGTGGTTGAAACAAGGTATTCGAATCTTACGAGAGAGTCGACAAAGAACGAAGGCTGCTGTTTCTGATCCAGAATATGAAGCATTAGAAAATGAATCAGAAAATACAGGTCCGCAAAAAGTTGAGACTTCTTCGGCACGAGGTAGATTTTCTGGCTCACGATTTGATGGCCAACTTCCTCAACAATCTATCAATAGGTTTCTTCCTAAATTCGGGGATCAGAAACGGTTTACAGTCACTCAGAGAAGATTTGTTGATTCATTCTTCGGTAGAGCCCGTAGGATTCTTTTCCACTTTGAAGAGGTAAGTGCAGCCTCGCCCTCGAAAATTAGAATTGGATTGAGAGACTTTCATCCCAGCGATTTTGATGGATTTAGTTACTTTTGGGAATTCTGGCACCATAACACTTTTGAACGATCGTTCGAGATAATATGGCAGAAGTATTTCAGTGAATCGTTTAAAGATCACCTACCGTTGGGTGCTCCTCATGGCCAGTGGTACATGGCGTTACGAAAATCATGGCTTCGAAGACGTTTAATCGCAACCGCAGCTTCGAGGGAATCCATTATCATCGGGACTTGCTATGCTCAAATGCTACGTAACGATGCTACCTATCTTGGCAATTTAACCATTGGATCTGTACTTTCGTACTGTTTTTATACTGGAGTCCTTTCAAGGGAAGTGGTGGATGAGAAACAAGGCATTGCATTGCTTGCAGATATCATGCCTACATTTGACGAATATCTAAGGTTAGAGCATGATCTCCAACCCGAATCTCACCGACCCGTTTCATTTGGTGTAAACTTTCGCTCGTGGCTCTTACACATCAAGACTGAAGAAGCTCTTGCGATGGAGCTGCACGAGTTTATGCTCATCATTCGATTTCTCAAGGTGCAATCAACTTTCCCAGTCAGCAGAATAGACAATCCTTCTTCAATATCTCTCGTTGTTGATGATCTAAACTTTAAGTCGTTAAAAGGAATCGGCGGTCTACAATTGGTTTGGACAGAGGTACTAGAGGAACATTTGCTTCTCAATCCAGAAACTAAGCAGTTGTTCGTCACATTTTTCGGAAGCGTGCAATCATTCAGAGGTTCAACGTCATTTTCGTGGTGAGTGATATCATCTGTTCGAGACCTAGTGTACCTACTCATTTAAACGTAGGTACCGATCTAACGATAAACCTATTTGGAATGCTTTTGATCCCACGAGTGATTCCGAAACGACTGGGCCCCGCATAAGTGACGGCGTTCACAGAACGTGGGATTTGTTAAATTCAGCTTCGAAAGATCACAAAAAGCTTTATAGATCTATAATTACCAAGGATGGATGTCCAACAGAAAAACTGTGGAAGGATACTAAAAAAATCACCCCGTCGGAATATTCCTTCTTAGAATGGTATCACGAATCTCCTTCCCATAAGATTAAAATCGCCCTCCAAAATAGAACTGAATTACCTTACACCCATTTCAGCCCTTTTGAACATCGCGTCCGGATTCTCCGAGAATACATGGACAAGCAAAAACCGCGTGGTTTTCGACAGCTCTGGAGGGACAGCAGGGATTCTTCCAGCTATTATACATTCTGGGGAGTTATAATCTTTGGGGCCGTCAGTGTTTTCTTGGCAACGGCATCACTTGCAGTTAGCATTGCTCAGACATATGCTTCTTTCAAGTCTCTTGGTTAGTTGAGATGGATTGCTGTTGGGGAGAGGTTTCGCTAGGCATGGGTTGATCACTTATGAGACAATAAGACAATGAGGCAATGGGGCACGACGATAGCTTAATGACGACGACGAGGATATTTCATTTGTCTTGAACATGGCTATAAAATATATGACTGAATACCATCATAATTCAATCTCTCACGAAAATTACATTTCGTGGTTCAATCTCCATAACAACCTGACTATTACCATCTCACCCAAACCACCTTTCACTCTCTATCGCTCTAGTGTTGAATCTTTATTCTATATTATCCCCGTGTATCATGATAAAACACCTAAACAACAAAATAAACTGACCGACTACATTTCGCTGCCACACATATCATCAAACGAAGTGAGACTAAATCCCCCCTCCGATATAATAGAAAGCCAGAAAGACTAAATCCCACGCATCTATCTGTCATCCGAACCAACAAGATAAATGCACACAATGCACACAATCTAGACATAAAGACGATACTAAACGACTTATGATTTGTATACGGAAGTGTTTCATTGCTAAAAACGGTGCTAGGTTCTATACTAGCCTAGTCCTATGCTACTAGCGTACTATTTTACACGAGATAAAATCTCCTATACGTACCTAGGTAATAAAGCTATCCCGCATTTGCAAAAAGACACGCAACTATCTGTACTACTTGTCGGCTAATCATCCCCATAGCCAACCACTCAAGGTGGTTAGTAGCACCAACTCCAATATATAGCAACTCCAACACAATCAATTTTTTCAAAAATTAATATCAATTCAACTAACTATTATATAATTATAGATTTTATATAAAGTTATAGCTCTTGATTGCCTTTTTAATATCTATTAAAATTTGTTATTTTAAATATTGTTGTTCAATTATTCTATTGAAATCAATATTTTAAATAATTTAATTAATCTTATTAATTAAGAAAAGATATATATATACTTACATAATCATCCAAATATTATATAAACTTTAAATCTAAAACTTATCACGGATCGCACTCAATCGCAATTGCAATTATTCATATGCATACTTACGCACATACCTAGTTATATATATATAACTAATATATAAAAGCGTTTTACAAGTACTTTACTCTCGATTCTATAATTATAGATTTTAAGAATAAATTGTATTCTATTTTTATAATTCTTTTAAAGCAAAGTATTATATTATTTATAATTTATTATA
>PQXL01000681.1:0-14305 GCA_004916875.1 Botrytis galanthina
AATTGTGAAAAAATAGATTATAATATAAGAATCTATAAAAATAATATAATAGATTTTAGATTATTAGATTTATAATAACTTTAATTAATTGATTCAATAATTATTGAGAAATATGAATTTGAAAGTATAAATTGAGGTGAAAGTGGGCTATCTATTGATATGAGCTACGCACTAATAAACTATGTTATATGAAGTATGTTTACTTTAGACCTTTTTCGACTTTTAACTTTTAGAGTCTAAATTAGAGTTTGAATTAGAATCCGTACAGAAAGATTTATATAAAAAATCATGAAAATATATATTATTAAAAAAATCGCTTGTTAAAAAAATCCATTGATGAATTCTCTTTAATAGAATTTTCATATTTTTTATAAAATTTTCTCAATAAATATATTCCTTAATGATAATTCTTCTCTAAAAAGACATTAAATAAAATATTATTTAATAATTTAATTTTCTATACTAAATTTTTTAATGATGAAACATGTGTAATTATAGATTTTCAAAACAATGTATCTTCATATGTACATAATCTTTTCTCTAACATATTATTCTTTTAAATTAAAATTTCTTCGAATATATTTTTGATTCTTAATAATCTAACTTTTAATTTGTTAAGTAGACTCTTATATATTTAAGCTATAGCATAGAAATTTATCGCCCTTGAAAAGGAGTCTGAGAATTTCCCTACTTTGAAGTTAATATAATTTGATTTTATCTCGATCTGAGTATTAATTTTATGATATACATTGATGATGGTAGTAAATTGTTCCCAGCTGTATTTGTCTACACTGCCTTTAAATAGACTAGGATACATATCAAAACCAGCGTTAATTCTCATAATTATACTTAGTAATCAAAATCATACAAATGAAAAGTATTTGGTAACGATATTTGATATGATCAACTTCACCGATGTCATAATTAGCCCAGGAGATAAGATGCAAAAGGTGATTAACTGATGATTTGGCGCTCTATGTTGTGTAACTGGAACACTAGTAATGAGCAGATATACAGCCAGTGATTAAAATCTGCCGCGAACTTGTTCCCGAAACTATTAATAACAAAATCTCTCACTCTTCAAATTGTGAAATCTTCGGCCTGTTCTGGCCATGATAGCGAAGCCTTTAAATGATCCCGAACAACCGTTCCTTTCCCACACTTACCGTGAAGGGTTACAGTGCGCTAAGCTGTCAGCCGATTTCGATCGAGCTACTGTTACACTCTTTAAGTTCAGAAATATGGAGAGGATACTATACTTTACGGGTATTGCGGGTATCATGGGTATCACGGACGCAATCGCCTGTATAGGGAGATATGAGATTCAAGCACTGGTTCCTCGGATTGCTCCATGAATACAACATTAACTTTGTGGGACTTAGATAACTTTGGTTGGCGAAGAGGTATTAATTTTTTCCGTTGTAGGCGGATAATGCGGACGTCGCAGGAGTCTTATATCTCACCTCCAAATCCACGGCCGTGAGACTTGTTCCATCTACACACACTTGCCAACAGGAGATCTTGTTAAAAATGCCCAACAATATTTTGCATGATGAAGACCACATACAATCCAGGTCTATCGCAGTCATCACCTGCAGCACGCGTCCCTCCCGAATCGGCCATTTGATCGCGCAGCATGTCATGGTCCAACTTGACTCTCATCTTTCGAAGCTCGGGAGAAATAATCTTCATCTATCTAGCATTGACATGCTCTCGCATCCGCTACCACTTCTCGATGAGCCGGGCATACCTTCTAAATATCCAGCAACAAACCCGACTTCACATTACACCAAGGCACATACTCGTGATTGGTCACTCGAAATTCTCAAACATAGTGCTTTTATCTTCGTCATTCCTCAGTACAACTGGGGCTATCCGGCGGTAATCAAAAACGCTATGGACTACCTCTATCATGAGTGGGCTGGAAAGCCCGTGTTTGTCGTGAGTTATGGAGGACATGGTGGAGGCAAGGCCGCAGCGCAGCTCGTTCAAGTGTGTCAGGGGCTTAGAATGAAACCATTATCTCAAACTGTGGGATATCGGATTGATCTCGTGGAATCCTCTAAACTCTTGGAATCTGGGAAATTTTCATCAGAACGACTACAAATTTGGAAATCTGAAATTGTCGAAGATGAACTGCAAGCAAGATTCTTGGAACTTGTTGAATCGATGCAATAGCTTTATCAATTTTTCTTTGCAAAGATCTGACTTATGGCTGCACACTATGCAGTATTCAAAATTAGAAGAGAAAAAATTGTGTTGTGCTTTTATAGATTGCTTTCATGATATTATGATTCAGATTTGTTGCGGTTTAAACTTAGCTTGGCCTTGAAAGTGTCACCGAGTGAAAGAAAGCATTGTATTGAAAACTGTAGAAATCGAATAGTTTCAATTGATGTGGTGAACTATGAAGAGAGAAGAGAGTTAAGCTACGAAAAGAATCTATATTAATACCCTCCTTAGCCTCTTATCACGTGCACCCTTGATTGAAAATCGGAGCAAAGAGAAGTCAAGTCGCATGGTACCCACGGGGAGGATGTGATATGGGACACGTACGACTTAATGAAGTTGCGGTTCGACGAGAGATCCATGTCACTTCGCTAACCCCCGCACTCAATTTCCCCGGTAATTTAGAGATTAGTACTCTCAAACTTCAATCTTTCATGTATCAATTGCAGACCCCTATTAAATCCGACGTTTCTTCCACTTATGGTAGAATTTTAACAGGTTTGTCTTTATAAATCGCGATCCGCCGAGGTATCTCTAGGTGATGTACCCCACAATAGAAGCACGTCATTGACAACGGCAAATTCGACATGCCAATGTCCTCGACCCTCCGATTGGCGAATGGACTTTTTTCTTCGGCATTATGACTTATTTCAAGAAGTTTGCCCCGGAGCCCGAACATGTTCATTATATTTGCCGATCTATGGATAGGTGGTAAACGTCTTCAGAAAGTGACATTGCGTTGAAATTAGTAAATAAAACTACAAATGCTTGAACCATGAAAAATTACATAAAGCAGAGGCTGGCCAGTAATGGTCGTTATTCAGTACTCAACAGTTCTCTTCCAATATCCTTCCAAACGACTCACTTGAGCTTTCGACTACCCTCAAAATGCGTGCTTCACTCACTTCCCTTATTACTCTATTTATTATCACGCTTGCTGAAGCATCCGTTACTTGCGTCAAGGTTGGGGCGACAGCCAAAGCCACATGGACCAACTCAGCTGGGAAGACTTGCACGTGGACAGGTACAGTTGGAGGCAACTTTGGAACTAATACAGTCAACGCTGGAGAGTAAGTTTTTTGTCTCCAAGACTGTTCATATAAATCATGCTGACCATTTTGAAAAGCTACAGCTGCAATGGAAGATGTGGAGCAGGTTGCACTGGAACTGCCCTTGGCAATTACTAGTATGTTGAAAGCTAAATTGAATGCAGTAACTTCAGTAGAACTTTTCATTGCTAACGAGAAAAACTTACAGCACACAAGACTGCTGGAACCATGACATATGCTCTTACTTCAACAATGCCTCAGGTGGTGCAAGGTATGACCTATCATGTGTTCTTGTGCTTTATCAACAACTTACTAAATGATACATAGTGACGCTAATTGTGGCTCGGCATATACTGCGGCAGAAGATGACTACCTTCTTGGTGGAGTTGATGGATGTACTCAGACAAACCCCAGCATCTCAGCTGTTGTACCTTCCACAAAACCTGTCTGTGCTTGATGCACATCATGTAAACTAAACAGGATGAACTTGAAAGAGGGTCATGATTGGCTATGAAAAAAGTAATAAATTCAAATTTGGTATCATATCAATAAATCCATTATCCTCCAACAGGCTGCTAGGCCTTCAAGCAAATTTCGCGGCCTTCTACTTTCATCACACTCTCTCACACTCCCACAATACAAGGGATTGACACCCGAACGGAGTATGATTCAGCTTTCCCCTTATTATGGCTTTGGCTCTTCCTTTTGGCCACCCCCGAACATTCCTCCAACATATCCACCTGCACTCTTAGCACCGCTTACCAAGCCAGAGCCAGCACTCTGTGCGCCACCCAAAACTCCCTGTCCAGCACCCTTTGCATTATTGATGATTGGGTCGCTGATGGCTGACGAGGGACCCCCGTAAGAACCATCTTCATCTTTTCCATTTCGCTCCATCCTGTTTATGCCCTCTTTCCCAGCCAAGTTTCCGATTGGAGCTAGCAGACCGTTCTCCCCAAGTTGGTTGCCGACAAGATTGTGGACATCGTCTTGTATTTGGTCGATTTGTGATACGCCGGTGACTTTAGTCTTGCTGAGGGCATCTGTGTTTATCATTAGCTAAAGACCTCTTATCGTAAAAGTCTAGGCCGACCAACCCTTTGTCGCATATGATGCCTTGTTGTCTCCTTTTCCGAACCATTTCAGATACTGGTCTTCAATCCATGGCATCCACTTCTCATATTGATCGTTGTATGCCTCCTTTACCCATTCCGTATATGTTTGCTTTTGTTTTTGATCTTCGGAAAGACTCTCGTAGAACTGTTTCTTCTGTTCCTCCGTATGCTCAGGAGCAGCCATTCCTGTCGCATTCTTTAGGGACTCCATGATTTTATTCAAAGATGGAAGCGGGTGTGGTTCGTATGATTTGGGGTCTTGCGTAGGAGTGTTGAAAGTGTGGTATGGTTTGATAGAGGTAACAACAACGGATAGTGATAATGTGTTTCAATATGGCGAAGAATATTAAAACTGACTTGGAGTACAGTTCAAGATATAATAAGGAATTCATTAAGAGCCCAAGGGTTCAATGACGTAGGTTGTCATATCCTGGTCGCCTTGTGATTCAGTGTTCGAAATCCTGTTTTGCCATTCAGGGATACAGGGTAATCAATCAACTCGTTAATCAAGATTCCGTGGGAACGGCGACGAATCAATCCCCATGAAGAATATCCAAACCCAGGCGACAGCCACATGAAGAGGGCATTTCTGGTTCGCAAATGAGATCTAGAACATCATGTGGATATGTAGCAGGGAAGAGGAGAAGCATTTTGCACTAGCAAAAGCCACCACAATTCCATCTTCAACGGACAAGCTAGCCAGCAAATCCTCACGGGAACCGTCGATATGACATTTCTCATTTCTTAAACTGAGGTCATAAGTTTGGATTTCTTGGTGTTGGAAAAGTAAGGATCTTAATTGCGCGTATGCATGTGAGCCGAAGAAGTATCTCGAGTAGCTAGGTACTGGTAGGTTGACTCGTAGGTTAGAAAAAGCCCAGAAACAAACCCCATTGATTATGGATGGTTGTACATTGTATATCCGCCGACCCAAAACGCCGTGCGGATAAGCCCGTGAACGCCTCGATATTTTCTCATTACCAACCACCTCTGAATCCTCTTCCCCTGCCTCTAAAACCACCTCTTCCCCCACCGCGTCCTCCATACCCACCCCCTCTGCCGCCGTATCCACCATCACCATAACCTCCATCGTACCCTCTCGGCGCCGAATTATGATCCATGTCATCAGCACTAGGCCTTGATCTCTTCATCTCTTTGGGGAATGCGTCGTATGTCTTCCTCATTTGCGCATAACCTAAGTGCATTTTTCCGTAAAAATGGTCCGCCAATCTTCGATCGTTATCCAGCCGACTCAAATAAGCTCCGCAGACATCACAAACTTGCAATTTTTGATGTCCTGAAGGCCCGCTAGTATCTGATAATGCCTTCAGCTCCTTTTCTTTCTCCGCCTTTGTCTGCATAGCCTGTCTTATACGGAAGAACTCTTCGTAAGCGCGCGATACCTCCGATTGTTCTCCCAGAATCTGAATTTCTAGTAGACCTGACTCGATGGATTTTGATAGATCAGATATTTGTTTAAGAAGAGCGTTCGTTTGTCGAATTTCATCGGGTGTTTTCTCCAAGCGTCTCTGTGCGACATCTATCCTTCTATTGCATTCATCAATGTATTTCTGTAAGTCGCGCATATAATCGTATTCGAAACCCCATTTCTGTTTTTGAGGAGGTGCTGCAGTTTCAAACTCCGTCTTTAATGGCTCTGAATGGATCTTTGGACATGGTCCTAAATCTTGTTTCGTGTTTGTGAAAAGATCATGAGGACAAGTACCGACGAGAAAAGAACGGCAAATCTTTGGATCCGTAATTGAAAGCTGTGCTGCGCGGGAGGATGCTCCAGCGCCCATAAGTTGCTCTGTCAAGAGGGTTGCGTTAGTGAAATGATGAAATTTCGATGTTAAAAGATGAATTGAAATTGTATTCAAAGGATCGCAAAAATTTGAAGAGTTGAGATGGGAATTATGACTTACCAAGGAGCTTTCTCTGTTCTGCGGCCATGTTTCGAGGTATATGATTGTATTTGTTGTGGTTTGACTTTTGGAGATCAATAGAAAAAGGTAGAGACAAGACAAGGCAAGGCTCGGAGCGGCGCGCAAAACGGAACACGCCGTGATAAGGCTGCACATTCGAACTACTTCCTCAGATTCAAGAATTCCAGGTGCTTGTCTCTACCTATGTAATGACCCTTCACAACTCAATGAAGAGCTTCTTGACAATATGGCTTTGAATGCCATGAATCCAATGAATAAAATTTATCACCTTTTCTTCCTTATATTTAGTTTATTATCTACAGGAGTAATCGCATCCTCAGATTATCACGAGCAACTTCTTCTACGACCCCTTCATCCTTCATCGTTACTAGCTTCATTCAACTTCCAAAGCAATACAAGCCTCGAATCATTCGAACAGCAGAATTTTCGCTATTTTCCACGATCACTAGGTCAAATTCTTCAATATGCCAATACACGAGAATTACATTTGAGGTTCAGCCTTGGTAGATGGGATGCTGAAAATTGGGGTGCAAGGCCATGGGGAGGTACAAGGGAAGGCGGAACAGGTGTAGAGCTTTGGGCTTGGGTAGAAGCAACCACTGATGAGGAGTACGAGGCACCTTTTTGAAAAAAAAGATTCATCTAACACTTTCTTAGGGCTGATGGTCGCTGGTTAACCTTGACCAATGCATTGTCTGGCCTTTTCTGTGCTTCTCTGAACTTTATCGATTCCACAAGAACAACGAGACCTGTCTTATCATTTCAACCAGTTGATGATCACTCAAACTCCACATTAGCGAACCTGCACTTACTGCATGGAACTCTGCCTCGAGAAGTTGTCTGCACAGAAAATCTGACGCCTTTCTTGAAACTCCTGCCCTGTAAAGGCAAGGCTGGTATTTCGAGCTTACTCGACGGACATAAGCTATTTGATGCTTCATGGCAGAGTATGTCGATTGATGTGCAACCTATATGCACAAGCGATTCGAGTGACTGCCAACTTCAGATTACGCAAACTATTGATATGGTATTAGATATCCAAAGATCCAGGCGCCCAAGAGGTTCGTAAATCGCTACCCAATATGATCAACGTGCTAAATTCAACCCAGATAATCCAATTCCACGGCCTGTACAATTTGAAGATTTGAAATGCGATACATCAAAACCATACCATGCTGAGGATACTTGCTTCCCTCTAGATAACGCCGCTGAAGAGGAGGATTGGAGTTTATCACAAATTTTTGGTCATTCGATGAAGGGATCTTGTCCACTAGCCGATAATGTTGAAGACTCCGTTTGCATAAATGTTCCTCATGCCCGCAATGTCTTCACTTCTGGAGGAGCAGTTGAGCATAAGGATCCCTCTGGATACAGCCGGTGTTTTCGAGTACAACAAGACAGCGACTTTGAGATGGTATTGCCTCGACAAGACATATACGAGAAAGCCCCATTGGAGCAACCCCTACTGTATGCCGAACGCTCATTTATTGGATATGGGCAGGAACGCGGTGGTGTACAGGCCATACTTACAAATCCTTCGCCAACAGATGCAGTCGATTTTGTATATATGGAGTCGCTCCCTTGGTTCATGAAGGTTTATCTCCATACTTTAAAGGCCGATACCAACGGCATGTATGAAGATGTCATACAAGAGATGTTCTATCGCCCGGCCCTGGATCGCAAGAGAGGGACTCAATTGGAAGTGCGGATGCGCATTCCAGCAGATTCTACAGTTATTTTGACCTATGACTTTGAAAAGGCCATCCTTCGATATACAGAATATCCTCCGGACGCGAATCGTGGATTTGATGTTGCCCCGGCCGTTATCACCATTGGAAATATTAGTATTCGGACCACGAGTCTTTTGCTTCCACTTCCAACACCGGATTTCAGCATGCCTTACAATGTTATCATTCTTACCAGTACTGTAATGGCATTAGCATTTGGAAGTGTTTTCAATCTCTTAGTCAGGAGATTTGTTGCAGCAGATGAAGCTGAAAATTGGGACATCAAGGCTGTTAGGATGCGTGTTTTAATGGTTGTGCAGAAGATACTGGCTCGGATAACAGGAAAAGCAAAGTTTGGCAAGGAAGAATAGGACATGATACCCACCACATAATATGGATCTCTTTCTTTCTACTTGATTCTTTCTGAGAAAATGACTGCAAAGGAAGTTCATCTTGAGTCTGAAGAATTTACAGCTGTATTTATTGGGCCATTACTCGTACCCCGAAAATTCTCCGCCAAGTCCAGACTTTCGTTCGTCAAAGCCAATACTTATTAAAATGTAGGCGCTTTCAACACCAATTGTGCTTAATTCTCGAGCTTCTCGCCACTTATTACTCTTACCTTGACCACACCATATAGAGTCGAACTCGATTCACTTTTCCTAGCCACTGCTCTAGTCACGGGCGCGGTGTCCTCTCATGCTTCGACATTAAGTTCAGAAATAACACGTGCCGTGTGGTCACCTAGACCTCTATCTGGCACGTGCCTCTTGCAAATCCAGGAACGCAGGCAGGGTATATTAATCTCCGACCACCAGTGCACCGAAGCTTTCCCAAGAACGATTCTGTAAATACCGGTGTGCCAACAACTTAAATCCACATCATGCACAACCTCGACTGATAGCTTCCTTATTATCTTGTGATCAATTCTTCATCCAAATTTCCCCAGTCTCCCTTGGTGAACACAATGCTCCAGCACGAAAGCGCAATGTTAATCTTTTGAATTGGCAACAACGAATTTTGTGTTCCGCTAAGTACACCTCAGGTACGTGATACATATTTTACTTAATCAGTCTTGTATTGCGATCGTGGTGGTCTAGATCATGCAGCATTCACCGTCAACGAAGTCGCTGGCCCTTCATCTCAACTAGACATGTTGATTTGCGATCTAGGCTCATATTCTTTACAATTTGTTTCACTTGATAGACTTGTGGGGGCAAATGCTGTACTTTGTCAAGATCTCAATGATTTTTACCGTTATTCTTGCTGCATGCGTCAAGCGTAGAACTACACGCCTAGTGCTTGCTACGCAAAAAATGTGAGCAAGATTTAAGCACATGATAATCAACTGTTCGGTTCAAAACTGAGCAGCACTCAATATAAATTGATTGAGTTTTCCAAGAAGAAAGAGTAGATCTACCAAGCGAATCTATCTCACCAAAAGATGTCGATTTCACGTAAAAACCTCCTTTGTTGCATCGCGTCTAATAGCACTGGGAACCTTGCCAAAGTTCTATCAATCTTTTATTGTAGAGTAAATTGAGCCTTTTCATCAACGTCACTCCTTGGAAGAAAACTATAATCATGGTCAAGGTCATGTGTAGTTGCCATCGGCAATCATGATGCCAAGAACTTTGTTCACCAATCTCTTAGTATGTTCCCCTTGCATTCTATCCGCGTGCCGGTTAAATAAACATATTTCCTTATCGCAATAACCGTGTAGTTTCATGTTCTCTGTGTTCAGAAGACCTTATTGTAACGTTACTATAATATCGGTACATCATCCACAGATGGCACAAAGTCGATGGATAAATGAGCACAGATATATACAAACAATACAATTGAAGATCATCCCCTATCTAACTCGCCGTATTTGGTAAGCTAAGCTATCATGGAATCCTCATCTGGAGATCAACTGAACATTTTTAAAATTCGGGGCACGCCGCTACTACAACCTGCCTTCCTCAAATTTCTTTATCTGCTATAATTCTCCTGATCCTTGTCAGAATTTGCTGGATGTATGAAATAAGGCCGGTGTCGTTCCTGGTGGTAGGCGGTTGATAAACTTCATAGCCAACAAGTGACAACAACAAGAAATGCGGTTACATATGACCTCCACATCTGTTCCAAAGGTTTCAGTCATTCATTTCATCTTAAGCAACTGCTCAATTTGGAAAGCGTTTGTTCTTACCATGGCTTCGTGGAAGCTGCGATGTGTAAACTATACTAATCGGGAATTCGTTTGTGTCATTTAGACGTGAATGGTGATATTTTTTCATACTTCATTGTTATCCAGTCATCCGTTAATTTCAAGTGGTAACGTTAAATAAATTTTGATGAATACTGTCTGTATAACTATTAAAGGGGGGGGTTGTTCGAAGAGGAACAATGCATCTATCTCTTCACCTTCTTCATCTTCTTCATCTTCTTTACTACTCTTTACTATCATTTTTACGGCTCAGCAGTCATTAACTTACCGAGTACAAGTCAATACTCTTTCACTATTATATTGGCCCTCGTGTTTCTACTCCTTCATCTAGCCAAACATGATTTTTATATTCATGCAATACTTTCTACTGATTTTGACAAATCTTAATATCTTGGTGTTTTCTGCAGCAATTCCAGCTAAAAATGACGAGTCAGTTAGTGCGGTAGGGTATACTGGGGGATATCATAATGCAGCTTACTTTGTCAATTGGTATGCCTTTCCACATAGAACTCCTTCCTGGATAATGTCAAACATGACCTCTAATTTGTTTACTACAGGGCAATCTATGGACGAAACTATCAACCTCAACAATTGCCGGCTACTAAGTTGACTCACGTCCTTTACGCATTTGCTAATCTTCAAACGGATGGTACAGTGTATGTCAAACTTTTTCTATGATTGCTCTAAGAATTGCTCTAACATGTATTCAGCTACCTCTCCGACACATATTCTGACCTTCAAAAACATTATCCTACTGACTCTTGGAATGACGTCGGAAACAATGTCTACGGATGTGTCAAGCAACTTTATCTACTTAAGAAAAAGAACCGTCAAATGAAAACTCTTTTAAGTATTGGTGGCTGGACATACTCTACGAACTTTGCTGCTGCCGCTAGTACAAATGCAACTCGTACAAAATTTGCCGCAACCGCCGTGCAATTTGTCCAAGACCTTGGATTTGATGGTATTGATATTGACTGGGAGTACCCCGCCAATGATGTCGAAGCTAGCAACTTCGTTCTTCTTTTGCAAGCTGTTCGCTCGGCTCTCGATGCATATGCTGCGCAACATGCTCCTGGTTACCATTTCCTCATTACTGTTGCGAGTCCTGCTGGTCCAGAGAAATACAATATTCTCCATTTGGCAGATATGGATAAATATCTCGATTCCTGGCACTTAATGGCTTATGACTACGCTGGATCCTGGGATAATGTCACAGGCCACATGGCAAATTTGAATCCTAGTGTGGATAATAATTCAAGCACTCCATACTCGACGCAAAGAGCGATTACGGATTACATCGCGAAGGGTGTTAGCGTATCCAAGATAATCATGGGATTGCCGCTGTATGGAAGAGCATTTGAAGGTACCACTGGGATGGGATTAACATTCAATGGAATTGGTTCTGGGTCATGGGAAGCTGGAGTTTGGGATTACAAGGATTTGCCCAGAGCTGGTGCGTCTGAATACTACTCTTCCGATGTTGTAGGAACCTACAGCTACGATAATACCACAAAAGAGCTTGTTAGTTATGATAACGTCAAGGCAATTCAAACAAAGACGGAATACATCATGAGTAGTGGACTTGGAGGTGCAATGTTCTGGGAGTCCAGTGGGGATAGGAATGATAGCAAGAGTCTCATTTCAACAACGGCAGGAATCTTCCCCTCATTGGACCAGACTCAGAATCTATTGACCTACAATGCGAGTGCATATGCAAACCTGGCAGCTGGCATGCCTGGTGTGTAATTTTGCGATGAATGGGAATCGATATGGTGGATCTGGCTAGAGGAAGGGAAGGAGATATACCTAGGAATGTTGATACCATCTGGAGTATATATGGCGTTGCTTTAATATTATCGTACACGAGGGCTGGGAGTTTTGATGGGGTTGTTCTATTGTTGTCGTATTTGAGAGAATATTTGATCATGTTACAAGTGAATGGACTAGGAACTAGATTACTATATCCACGGCTTAGGGAGTGCTCGCAATTTTCAAATGTTGTGATTTATTTTCTTCTGCAAATGAGTTGACCAAGCCACGAACAGCTATAAACAGTTATGGCCCTCAACTCACGCATCGTGCGAAATAGGTTGAAGCAAGTGCCGTATCACGATCCCCTGAACAATGCATTGTGTGAAGCTATTTGATTCCACATGACCAACTGTACCACAATCGATTATTGTTGATCGCTTGACACCGTGTCGCGTATCAGCCCCTTTTTAGTTGTCAAATCCAGCTCCCATCTATGATACTGACTTTGCTCGTCGTTTCATGTTGCATGTCTCTTACCCTTCCATCTCCTAACTTGTAATTGTGCATTCAGAATCTCATTTCTCCAATACTTTCTACAAACAATTTCAGATTTCGAAGACAAACTAATGACACAGCTTTTTTAATCTTATTTGGATCACTGTAAATATCTATTGAGTATTTGTTCGTATTACTCGCCAAATAGTGTCCGGTCTTATAGTACGAGCCAAGAAAGTCCTTGCCCTCTCTTATGAACTTTGTTCAAAACATGGGTGGATTTAATTCAAGAATGTATTGTGAAATTATAGCAGACTTGGTGTCGATGATGGAAGTTATCCTCATATTCTGAGAATCACAGACCCTATCAATAATTTTGATGAAGATGCATTCAACATAAAGAGCTATCTAACAAAGCTAATGACACATATAAATGGTAATTGCGCTTTGAAGATCACTAATGTCTTTTGCTGGTTTTACAACCAAATCAAAATCTGGAATACAAGAATGATTCATCTTTCTGCCATCGGTCATGCTGTTCTTGCGTCACATTTTGGGCACCCCGGTGTTGAAATCCTATCTCTCTCAAACCATACAGCAAACAATTTGCGACTGTTTGTTGCTGTGAACATTCTATTTTGCAATCAACCCTCTAAGTTCTTTTGTTTTAGGATACTCAGCCCATGTTGTTATTTACAGACCGTGCCAATGGAAGCGGACGTTACATCCAAATTGTTTCTAGATTTGGAAGGCCGCCAGGACCTTGCTAATCGATGACTTGCAGAAGATATTTTACATCTCAGTTCGGTCGGTGGTTTGTTTGAATGACATTGGTCAGGGTAGTTTGCACGATGGAAGTAAGTTGCGCAAATTTGAAGAAAAACACCTGTAGTCATTGCAGTGTATCAATTGCGCCACGGATGCTAAGCCTGGTATGCGAGGGGGAGGCCTTTAACATTGGACTCCTGAGACCCCAGGGAATTGAAGAAATTTAAATTACAGAGATGAAATAGACAGGTATCTATTCACGGCAAGCATTGATTTACAATATAACTTAACACGGAAGATATTAGGTGGAAGTGACAATGAATAATCAAGTACACCGCGAAACCCATTAGCTTTTAACCGATGCTAACGGCTTGACTTTTAATAAGTCGCTCATAGAAGAGATTCTACGCCGACAGTAAGATCAAGAAAGGTAGGATGTGCGAGAACTACACATAAATTTGCATTTCTCACGTGATTTACATTCTGCTTCGACGTCATCGGAGAAGTGTGGAAATAAGATTTCTGATGAAACCTACTTGATTCGACTTCAATGGTTGTCGCATGACGAAACATTACACAAAGCCAGTCTTGCTCTTGACCTTTCACAGACCATCAGATCCCAATACGAATGCCTTGTCGTGTTCTAAGTGTAATCACTTAGCGACTTCAAGGAAGAGATCAATAATAAGAACCATCCTATCATCTTTAGCAAAAATGATAAAGCAAACGAGCACTTATGAGTATGTGTTATCAAACATGATTAGCTCCCTAGGTAGGTTTGAGCTGAAGGAGATTGTAATTTTGAAGAATATATGACACCCGAGATTGATACATGATACGTCCGTATTCTAAGGAAGAGATACTGACTACCCATGTATGTATGTATGTATGTATCAAAATTTCATTTCAGACTACGAGGGCGTGTTTTTGATGAGGGCCCGGGTCCGTGCGCAAGCACTTTCTACACCAAAATTTACTCATTTTAGAATTCAATATTAATTTAATTTAATAT
>PQXL01000682.1:0-14249 GCA_004916875.1 Botrytis galanthina
AAAAGAAAAGAAAAGAAAAGAAAAGAAAAGAAAAGAAAAGAAAAGAAAAGAAAAGAAAAGAAAAGAAAAGAAAATCAACAGCAAGGAAATATGAATTATTGGAGGAATCGTCGTAAAATTAGAGGGCTCTTCTCTTGTACTTATATTTTCGCAAAAGTACAAGGAGAAGAACGAGGTCTAGAACCCAAGAAACCAGTACCTAAGAGTAACAGCACCCGAGAGCACCAGAGACACCCAATATTGATTATTTTGCTTCGTGCCTTTCCTCTTATACAATAATGGAAGAGAGAGGTGCAACGCTATAACCCATCAAAGCCAGAAACCACAACCCAAAAGTCAGAATGCGAGCAGACAGGCACACCCAACTTTAGATTAAAAGAACAGGTATGCAAGTAAGAAGCTAAGCAAACATAGAGCTGCGACGATTTGTACAGGTACACCTTCTACACCTTGCAACTTAGTAGCCATTTCATTGACCGTCTCATTTGACGTTTCCCCATTTGCCACTTTCCTCATTCTCATACCACCTTGCTCGGCGTAGGATGCAATAGTTTTCTTCGCTTCGGTGAGTTGGGCTTGGAGTTCTTCCACGGAGGTAGGCATTCCGGTTGGGGCGGTGACTGCGGATGCATTACTTTCTCTGCTGGTACTAGCTGCGGGGTTGAAAGCAGAAGAGCGAGCGTCGCCGAGGTTGCGATTGCCGATTGGCTCGTCGTTGATACTGACGGAGGGGGCTGGGCCTGAGTTTCCTGGTACGACACGGTTTGCTGCAGGGGTGAAATGTTCTTCGGGAGATACTGATCGATAGGCTGGAGGGGCAGTGTCTGGGGTTGAAAGCTAGAGATGTTGGTGTTAGTCAATTCCGCTTCCTCGGGGATGGTACACAAGGAACCAGAGCATACCACACTATTTGCTCCATTAACACCATTTCTCATAGGTGTAATGGCTGCTGCTCCTGTCGACTTTGGTGGGAGGAAAACGACACGAATCTTCTTCTCTTGGATATCTTTCTTATCTGCTCGGTCGACATGCTGTATGAAATACAGTTAGCGTACGTCCATGTGAGGGAAATCCCTATGGGTTATATATCGCGGGTACTGTACGTTTGAGGGCGAATCGACAAACTCCTTATCTGGTGTGATTTCGACCGACTGGACTAAGAATTTATCTCTGCACTTTGCATCGAGAGGTGGCTCATCCTTCATTGCCTGTAAAAGAACTATGCCAGCAAGATTAGCCCTAACCACGTACTGTTTGCCATCCTAATCGGCGCATACCAGTGACATCTATGCTTCTTCCCGGCTCCAATTTACCAGAGTTTGGTCGCACGCAGTATCTATTCGCAAGTATTAGAAGGATATTTCGAAGGTGTGAGGTGTAGTAGAACCAACTGTTTGGGCGCAGTGGTCTTGACCTGTTGAAAAGAAACCACATTAGCACTTGTAGAACGGGCAGCGACATGGCAGCAGATTTCCCTACCTTGAAACCAACGGGAGTACGATTCGGATTTCTGATTCTCAATGTTTGCGACACCTCCGTGGTAAAAGGACCTGCCACATGTTAGAATTCCCCATCTCGTGTCTTTCCTTTCCTCGGAGGAGAATAATTTATGATAGCGTACGGTGAAAGCCAAGCTCTTGCGAATCGATTTCGACGGACATGATGGGCGTATTACTAATGTTGGCTCGAAGTATTCCAAGAATTCAAAGAGTTTGTGAGGTTGTGAGGTTGTGGGATTGTGGGATCAAGCCAGAATAATATTTGTAAGTTGAGGAATTATTTATTAGGATGGGGTGTGTTTCGCTCGAGGTGGTTGATATGTAATGACGAGGGTCCGAGAGTGACAAAGAAGGTGATGGGTGGTCGTTTGTCATTCCCTGTTGGATTATTGCGGCCAATACATATACATATGAGAGACGGGTAGATGGGGTAGAAGAGGAGAGTCTCGTATGTATGTATGTGTATATGTATGTATATATGTATCTATGTATTTGTAACTTTTTTAAGAAATAAATCATAAATTGTTAAGAAAGGGGTGAATTATTATTATTATTATTGTTATTGGTTTATTAGTTTGATTACCTCCAGCTACCTACCTGTGATCATACTGGATTGGCATTTATACCTGGTTTTTACGAATAATGAAAAAAATCATGTCTTTAATTTGATTCTAATTATTTTCATGAATTTTGGCATTCCTGTCGATCACCTCCAATGTCTTCAATCAATAAATAGTTCAAGTTGAGTGGTGGGCAAATGAATGATCACAAGTACCTACTGTGTGTATAATGAATGTATAGACTCTAAGTAGGAAGTATACTTGACCGGAGATGGATGTCTGGACTATTCGGCGATAAGTCGAGTAGTGGATTATATACCTCGCTGCCCAGAGAAATATATGTGTATATATGTGTGTGTGTGTGTGTGTGTGTGTCTGTCTGTCTGTATATATGTGTGTGTGTGTGTGTGTGTGTGTGTGTGTGTGTGTCTGTCTGTCTGTCTGTCTGTCTATATGTCTGTATGTCTACATACGGGTAGGTGGAAATCTAACGTCATTACCAGATTCATATCTAATCAATCTGTAGTCTTTGTGCTATTTGATCATTCTATCACATTCCGAGTGTGGAGGTGTATAGATCTAAGTGTACCCGAGTATACGATCTATTGCTTCAATTCAATCTAGAACATTCAACTAATCCATTCCATACCTTACGTCTACCTGGCTTCGAAGCTTCCTCATGATTATTGATCATCGTATATAAATAAATACGGCAATTCAAAGAATTCCAGTCAATTAATCAATCAATTAGATATCGAATCCATTCACCCCATATTTACCTAGTGCTTTCTAGTACGGCCCACCCATCATTATATTATTCCGCACAACCCTGAGCTCTTGCATCTCGTCATAATAATACTCGACATAATATTTCCGATACATTTACAAAGACACCACTTCCATACAACTACTTTACAATTAACCAACAAGCCAGAATACTTATTAAAAATGTCTACACCAAGCGATCTCCAACAACTTCTCGACATGGGTTTCGACAAGGAAAAGGCCGAGATTGCAGTCAAGAAGACGGGCGGATGTATGTATAAATTCCAACTTGCATATCCCTTGTATACAATCTATGTAACCCCGCATACTGACTATTTACTACAGTAAACGGAGCTTTACAATGGCTCGAGGATAACCAGGACAAGAGCATCGACGAAATCCGAACTGCAGAAGCTGCTGCAGCACCAGATTCCGACGAGACGAATCCCAACATCGAGCCAGCGCCACTCAAGGATGGGGAAGAGGCAAAGTCGATGGTTTGTACCGATTGTGGCAAGAAATTCCGCTCCATGATGCAAGTTCAGTTTCACGCTGAGAAGACGTAAGGGTTCCCAATCACACCTTTTCATACGAGGATTTACTAATACGATTACATAGTCAACATGAGAACTTCGAGCAGTCGACCGAAGAGATCGCCCCTCTCACGGAAGAAGAGAAGCAGCAGAAGCTCGCAGAGCTCCGCGAGAAGGCGAAGGAAAAGAGGGCGAAGCAGGCCATTGTCGACAGAGACGAGGCCAAGCGCAATGAGGTTCGTTGCTTGCTATTCCTAAATCTATCTCGACTCCACACCTGCCCCTCCACATCCATCTACCCCGCATCACACTAACATGTTATTTTCCACAGCAAATCCGGATGAAGTCCACAAAGGAAGTCTCGGATGCCAAAGAGAAGCTGGCGAAGGACCAACAGATCAAAGAGGCACAAGCCAAACGTGCCGAGAAAGCCGCTGATGTCCAGGCTAAGAAGCGCATTCAAGAGAAGATCGCCGCCGATAAGGAGGAACGTCGCCTGAAGGCCGAAGCTGCCAAAGCTCTCCGCGAAGGTCGTGCTCCTCCAGCACCAGCACCAGCACCCGTAGCCGCGCCCGCAGCTTCATCTGGCGCCCCGAAAGTCCACACCGAATCTCGATTGAGATTACAAACTGCTACCGGGGTTATGACTAAGACCTACCCGGTCGATACCACTCTGTTCGAAATCGCCCAGCAACTCGAGGCCGAGCTCGGGTCGGTGACTAGTTTCACCATGACTTACCCAAAGAAGACCTTTGAAGGTCCAGTGGATTTCGGGAAGACCTTGAAGGAGGCGGGGTTGATTCCTTCTGCTGTCTTGATCGTCAAATAAAGATCAGACTGGTAGGGGACATTGGGGAGAGGTTGGTGGTGTTCATGGAACGAAAACATGCATGGTTGGTGTTTGGGCGTGATGGCGTGGAACGATTACATGTAGATTTTGTCAAAGAGACTATTTTTCCTTTGGAGCATCATTTATACATAGCACACTAGGCAACTTTATAAGCCAAAAAGCAAAGCGGAATTTGAATATCAGCGAGCATTTTCTATACTCCATTGCCTTGAATCTATGTGAAGTAATCTTGTGAATGATATTATGCATAACTTCAAATATGAATTTGCCTAGAAATCAACATATTCTTAACTACCAGGACTCAGGTAACCTAATTACAGCCCCTTGTTGCACGTAGAGTATATCAGTTTCTTGATCTCCACGCGCATCTACAACAAGCGGACATATAGAACAAAAGTTTTACAATCAACAATGCAAAAAAAGCACCTATAACATAATATGAATTCTGCGAATAAACATGCCCTATGATATCTTAAAGCACTTTTAACAGCACAACCTAACGAATCCTCAACTTAGCCATGGTCGGCTACCAACAAGCAATGAGCGCAGAATGTACTTGCTCAATGTACAAGAATACCCAGCGAACTCCAGATATAGACAAACCCCGTCATTATGAAAAGTGCCTTGCTTGGCATGTCCATTCCATCCCTTTCCAGCCCATCCTTCGACCCATCATAACGCCTCTGGTACTAATCAACTACTATTTTCATTATCACATCCTCAGCTCCATCACTATCCCTCGTGTACGTATTCCATCCTGCTACAGGTGCATTTACTTCGAAATCTACATCCCGTTCAACCTCTGTCTCTTCGCATCCCCATTTCCATGCTCATCCCCTGCCATCCCACTACCATTCGTCTGTAAGTCCGTCAGTGGAGCTCTATTCGCTTCCGGCATCGGCCTCTTCATCATCGTAGGCGGTTTATAACTGTTCCTATTTCCCATATTCATCGGACTCGGACTACCAGGGGCACCAATTCTTCTCGTGGTGTCTAATTGGGGATTTCCCAAATTCATATTCCTATTTCCAGCAACAACTGGACGAGAAGCTGGCTGGGCTTGTGGTGGACCAGCAGTAGAAACTGGAGCCTGAGACGCAGGAACAGGTTTCAAATCGCGGGAGAGCGGTTTGGAGGATTTTTGATCAACGCCTGGGGTACGCCGGATAGATGGGGACTCGAGGTTGGGGTTGAAAGCAGGGAGGTTAAGGTTCGCAGGGGGGGCTTGGGAGGGTGTGTGTTCTTGAGGAAGGAGAGATGCAGCGCGCGCAGAGGTAAAGCCAGCTCCTGGTGGGGGCATTTCATCCGTTATATCATTGTTGCGAGATGGAGATGGGGGACCGGATGCTGTTTGCGGTTGAGGTCTATTGGGTTGATTTAAAACGCGGCCAGGAAATGCGTTAACAAGATTAGCAGGACGGTTGGGCTGGACTAGATCTTGAGGGGCGCGAACAATAGGTCCTGCTGCGCTGGTCGATCTTGCGAGACCTGCATTGGGTGTTCGTGGTGCTGGTGGAGGATGATTATTGCGGGTGATTATTGGGTCACCAGCTTCTGGTGGTCGATTTGGTTGAACCAACGGTCCACTCTTGATTATGGGAACTGGAGCCCCCGAGGGTCCAGAAGTTCGGCTTTGGTTTGGTAGTCCTGTGTTTCCCGAGGATGCATTGTTACCGTTTCTGGTATTGTTGAAATGGTGTGAAGCAATCCGTGGGGGAGGAAGTGCAACTTCATCTGGGTGAGCATTCGGATCTGCAACGTTGAAATCGGCATCGTCGAAGTCTGGAAATCATCAGCAACGTTTTACTTCATGTAATTAGTATTCTTCATACCTCCGAACTCATCGTCTCCTATCAATGTGTCATCGCCTAATCCGATCGTCAGTTTTGTATTTCGCCACCACATTTTCAAAACACACCTGATAAGCTTGTACTCGCGGGTCCAGGACCCTGAGCCTTTTCCGCAACCTTTGTTGCATCAATTTCTTTCTTAGCGACTACTTGTGGAGTAAACGTCGAATGTCTGTGTAGATTCTCGACGTCCCACTTGACAGGCTGGACCTTGATCTTCGTCACCTTGGCCAGATAATCCTTATCATAGATGCAGTTACCCAACACATTCCCAAAATTTCTCAATGCCCTCTTCAACCCATCTGTCGTCCCCTCTTTCTTCGCCTTCTCAAAGGCGGCGGCCTTGCCCTTACAGTTCTCGATATGTCCATACCCCACATCTTCATGAAAAGTGCCATCCTTCAACGTAACTCTAACAATGACCGAGAGCCCTAAACTAACTTTTAAAGTCGTAGCATTTTCATCCACAAAGTCTACTTGTGTCTCGATGATCTGACTCGACCAACCATTGAATCCGAACACCTCGTTGGCAAGCTGAATACATTTCTCCGCTGTGATGTAATGTACCTTATGTCCCGACGGCCCTGCTCGCGATGATATATATTCGGGCCCTAGTTGTTTCTCTAGTCTACTTTGTAATGTAGCAATTTCTTGTGCTGTATATTCTGATATGCGCGGTTTGACCTCTTCGAATGGGTTGGCGATTGCTCGTCCACTGTGCTGTTCGCCTGGACTGAGGATTGTTAATTATTGCGTCGAGAAACTCAATCAAAGATACGTACGCAGGCATTTTGATGATTAAAGCTCAGCAATCGCTTACTTATCAGACTTCATACGGGCTGGAAAGTATATTAACTATGGTGTTATGTCGCGACAAATTTGGTGGTGTATTGTATTGTTGATGATGGCTATAGAGCTCAAAGTCGCGTCATATATCTTGAATACACGCTAAATCCACGGTATCACGTGTAGATGAATGCATCGACTCGCAATTAGCTCTCACAGTCACATCAGATAATAAAAAGTCGGGATTTCAGATTGTTATGGTATTGTATGATCTCGAAATACTGACCATTCTCCCTATGTTACTAAAGTTAAAATGACAAATGAATTACGCCTATCGAATTATTGCCACCATCGAAGTATCCTCCACAAATGTACAAATGAAAAAACCTATCCCTCAAGTACCATAACTCCCCAACCATGCTTCCCGATGGATAGTGAAAGGAAATTGGGAATCTTCGTAATCTTCGTGATTATTGCCGTTTGTCGATGACCATGATTAACACAAGACGCCTGTGTGGTGAAATTCCCTCTAATGCCCCTAAGACTCATCGATCAATTGATATGACCTCCTCTATCCCATATGTACGAACACTCCCAGTATCAAAATGACCCGAACCAAGAAAATATGATTTGAGTCTACCAGCGAGCTCCTACTGGTACACTCTGATTAGCACCATAGCGACCTGAAAGGAGTTGATTGCGGATAGAATCTGGATCTCCAGAGCTACCTCCCATCCAACCAAGGTTTGTACCGAGTGCATCGACTGCCATCTGCATCTTTCCTCCACTCTGATCATTATGCCTAGCAAGTCTTTGGTCCCATCCGCCAGAATGAAGCTGGAATCCTCCCCCACGCTTGGAGGCTTCACTGATAACCAAAGCCCAAGCCCTTGAAATTTCATCGTACGCATTGTCCTTGTGATGTTTATGAGACTGACTGTCCCAGTTTGGAAGATCGTGCACAATCTTGGTGGCACTATCGAGGAAGCTGAGAGAAGTAGCGGTTTGTTGTTCGTTCGGTGGGAGGTAATGCGGTGTGAAATCGACCAAGGCATCAATAAGATTTGTGAGCTGTTGCTTAACTCGATCGTAGGCGTAATCGGAACCAGGACTGCCACCGTAAGGAAACGCTTCCCGTAATTCGTTTTGGTACTTGTGAAGGACACCAAGAGTGGATTCTACAGATGGTCTTGGTGCTGAAGTGACGATTTCCGAGCCGATCTCTGGGTGTCTTTCGCAGATAGTTTGGAGAACCGCTCTCAATGACTGAGCATCTAGGGTTTCGAGAAGACGAGGGAGGTTAAGAGGTCGGCCGGTGATCTCGTTAGCTCGAACTTTCTTGGAGGGTCGGGGGATTTGTCGTGTGGCCAGGGCGGGGCTATTTGTAGGAGAAATAGACATTTTATCATCGAGTCCATCGTCATCGGCTTTTCGTTTTCGACTGCCCATTCTGAGGTTTGTGTGCGGAGAGGCTGTAATTCGTTGTCAGTATTAAATGTGAGAATGGACGCAAAAGGGGGGGTTCCTTACCTGGAGTATGAATGGGGTTACGGTGAGGTGATGAAAAGAACGACGCTTGAGTTGGAAGCAAAACGTTCATCTTCGCCGTAGAAAAATAGTGATACAATTTTGCTTCCAGTATGAGTGGAACTCTAGTTACTGGCTTTTTCGAGAAGAATATTTGATGTACGAAAGACGAAAATTGCTTTCTTGAAGGTGTAAGAAAGTAGGTAATCGAGGTTCGTTGTTAATGGAGTCGGGTAACCAAGACGACTACAAAAGAGGCGCTATAATAGCTCCGACGCTAACACAATTTACACAGCAGCAAAAATGAAGTGTTCCCGGTGTCAGCACAACATATATATAAAAATACGTCTGTATAAAAAAAGTATGACTATGAATGTTCCAAGGTTAAAATTTGTATTGTGTTTTAGTATAATGTTGTATTATCACATTAAATTTACCAGATGTTTTATAGAGAGACTACCAGGTACCTGCCTACAGTGTAGGTAGTTAAGCTCACAAAGAGTGTACTAAGCTGACTAGTATCGATCCTAGCATCTACTAGAAGTTTAACTACCTCACTACCTACTCGGGTTCTTCTTCGTTCATCCATTCTATTCCAATTTCGATCATAAAAAAGAAAAAGTCTTTCATAAAGAAGCAGACGAGACTCACGAGAGGGATACTCGAGAGAACCTGGACGTTAAGCCTGTCATTCACACGTGCTGTGCAACCATTCGTCCCCACAAAATGGGCTGCAAAAAGCTGCAAGCAAGCAAGCATTTTGATCCGATATTACTCCAACCTTTATTAGTGGTGCTTTTACCGTTCGTTTTATTGGTATATACCAGGGAGGGAGAACTTGCTGCACATGGTGGCTGGAGTATGTACCGGTAGGTATCTACAAGATGAAATCTTAATCTATTCTAGAACTATCAGCATCCTTCGAGTTGCTACTAATGGGATCATCACCTATTACTTCACAAAGCAAGATCTACGGTACGGTATTTGCTAATTTTGGGTCGATGACCACTCCTCCTGAATCATCTAATTCCACATAAGGCTATCTAATAGATTCGTTAGCCACCACTACTAGGTAGAGTCAGCAGCATCCATGGGCTCAACGCTATTTTGTGGCTGATGAAATACCTCATGTTGAAGATGCAAAACTTATGAGGATATCAGAAGATATATTTGCCAATCGATGGACTCAATTTCTGTGGTTTTTGACAGGGCCATTGTTAGCTAGGTGGTGTATTTGCCACTCTTTCGATTTGCGGTTAGGCGGGAAAGGAGAGACCGAAACCACTCATCTGAGTGGGTCTCCTAGGACCTAGGTATATCTGATATTCCCAAACATAAATCACTTCATTCGTCACTTCTACTCCAACCTTACATGCCATGGAAGCAGCCGGCGGAAAACACGGTATTGGGTGCACGCAGAGACGCATGAGAAAACAAGACGGGAAACATCGAGCCGAAAAGGTGCAGTAGTTGGCAATCTTTGCAAAAACTCTGTCTGCAAAGTTCTTGAAAAATGCTGTGTACTGCTTCACAGTCAAGCATTGCATCCGAGAACAGAAATATTCAGAATTTGGTCATATTCAATTAGAGGCTCAAGGCACAAGATACTAATTTAGAAATCATGCCTGTTGCACCTCCAACTCTCCCTCGCGAACCATCTTCTCGACGTTCTTGATCAAATCCTGGAATACGACCTCCTCATGACTAGGCGACCAAAAGTGGCCCATCATGCTTACAACCATTGCAATTGTAACACCAGCAGGTATTACAGCCGCCGCCATACCCAAAGCTTCATTCAGACTCGGATATCGAAAAAGTTGGAATATCACAACACAGATGATGGAAAGAAAGATCGTATGCTGTTGATAGAAGTGATGTGAATTCGCTCGGTACATTGACATAGAGCATATGCCGTACATGAGGAGCGCGACTACGAAGGTGGTGGAGCTTGGATGATCAATAGTTGGGAATCCTGCGAGATTGCGCTAGTATAGCGTGGGAATTTAGCAAACAAACAACGTAAGTAGAGAAGCGACACAAAATAGATTTATGTTCTTACATGCAATATCGTCTTCGTCGCCGTTGGTAGTGAGGTCTGTACAATGTATCTCGATAATGCATACGAGGAAATGACCATTCCGGGTACTGCGCAAAGATTGATGCATATTCGATTCTTGCGATGATTGCTCTGCAATGCTGGATTACGACAGGAACGGACAATTTGTTGCTTAACGATATCGACGTCGAATTCTGCATATATCAAATTATCACACATAGATACTTTTCTATCTGCAAGCCGATGTTCGGTCGCTTCACAAGCGAAACTTGAAAGATTATTACCTTCTACTTTGTGTCTGCAGAGTTTATAATCCCAGACTCTGTTCTCGATGAGATCCGCAGGTGAATATTGAAGAGAATTTTCGGTCGGTAGAAAGCCAGTGCTTCCCATAAGGGGGAGGGTATTGTTTCGTATAAGATGAAGGCACATGTGCGAATTTTCGGTTGGTAGAAAAGCAGTGCTTCCCATAAGGGGGGGCGTGTTGATTGGTGTAGCAGGAAGGCACATTTGCATCCTCTCAGTTGGTAGAAAGACAGTACTTTCTATAAGGGGGGCGGTGTTGATTGTTATAGCACGAAGGCATCGATGTGAATTCTCGGTCGATAGAAAGGCAATGCTTCCTATGTGGGAATTACAGCTTCTTTCAGCATCACCCTCAACAAGTGTAACATGGGCCCTGTAATATTGTTCTATCTTTTGTCTTATGCTGTCGGACTTAGCCTCACCTTCTTTCGCATACAACATGGATGTACGATTGTGCGAGTGACGGTGTTCCTCTTTCTTCAAAGGCGAGCTATCAAGATTTCGAACGATTGTAACGACGCGGTGCGATTGCTGGCAGGAACCAGCGACGTCACTGTTGCTCTGCTGGATAGCGAGCTGGATAGGCTCTGTCCAGAACATTATGAAACTCTAGGGGACCCCCCAAAAGTATGGACACGATGTCTGACAATCTATGTTTGCCGATGGCTTCGCAAAATGGAGAAGCAGTCTACACGATCTTAGTTAGTGTATCCTCTTCACATTCCGTACATTTTCCCTGTTGCCATTTTGCGGATGATCATTGTACGTACCGACATGCGATAACTTGCAAGAAAGAATTTTCGAGGATATCCTGATTCTACGATAGTTGGATTGTATATAGATGCGAAAGTGTTCAAACGACACGATAAGTCGACGGCATGTGATCAGCCTTGCTCAGCCTCAATGCAACCCTACCATACAACCATTACATCCTTAGATGCTGCTCGATCACTTACCACAACTCTTCTCTCCGCTATCATTTCCTCCACACGGCACATCACCAGCTCACTCCATTGCTGTTGGTCTCTTTTCCATCATTTCATTAACTGCGTGTCTAATCACTATATAATTTACAGCGCAATGGCCTCAAGCTCCTGTTCAACTGCCACGGCTGGATTTGGAGTCGGGAAAGTTATCACGTCCATCCATAAAGGTATGCTTAATACTCTACAAAATGCACATATAAACGGTCCAGATATAGAGCTGATTGAAATAGAAATGCATCGCCCTAAACAAGACATCAGCGCTCTGTGGATAGAACATCAAGGAAGAAACACCAAGAGAACGAAAACATGGGCTTGCATCTACTGTGCGGATAGGAAGATATTCTATTCGGAATCTGACTTGAGGACGCATCAACAAAATAGCCACCAGTCCAAGCTCCCAGACACACCAGAAGAGTTCAAACTACCCCAGAACTCAAACGAAGTGAATCCTGTTTTGAGAGATCCCACGAGATCATGCGAAGAAGGGCATCTACACAATGGAGAAACAACAGAAGATCGGCCACACAAGAAGACTGTTGAAGGGCGTGGTATATCAGTCGATTTAGCACCACCGTCCCGTGAACACTCGGAGATACCTCTACCACGAAGATCTCTGAAATGGTTCCAATTGGAACAGCTGAATATCTGTTCTCAGGGAGAAGCGAGACCTAGAATACAAGAAGAGCTCGTAGCAGAAGTCAAAGGTATATATGCTGGCCTTGTAATGGTCGAGGCCAGGCCCGAGGTTGATGAAGGGTCGTGGCAAGCTCTCATTAAAAGGCTTCATATCTTAAATGAACAGCCTCTTAGCTTCTTTAGAGGCTGTCATCGTTTAACTGATACTCCTAATTTACGTAGACTAGCATCGGAATTGGCTATACCTGCTGAATTGTGGCAGCGTGGTGCATCTTCCTTGCTCGAGTTCTTCGAAAACATACCGCCTATCCCATTTGATACAACGCTTATGTTGGAATTCTTGACACTTTTCGTGATAGGTAAAGAGAATGACCTGTTTGAAGATTTGGGTTCCAGCCCTGGTGACGAAGAGGAACATCATGAGCTGTCACTTATCCTCAGAGAACGAAAGGAACGAACACCATGCAGAGCTCGTAACATGCTTCCCAACAAGTTTTGGAGCCACAATCTATCATCGTCCCAAAGCAAACCAACGAATGAATCCACGAAACATCGCGACGATGAGGTTCACAATGCTAAGCTAAAAACACAGTCAGGTCGAGCAAGGAGTAAGGAACTATCGCCAAAAGGTCTTCTTTTAACACTCTTCATCTTCCTGAGTACATTACTCACCGCCCTTGGCCATAAGAAACGACTTTTTACAAGTTTCCTCATGGCAAACATCATGACCGCCGTATCGGGCAGGGTAATACCGCCCGAGAATAGCGCGATGAGGACATCGCCGGCATTTCCCAACGATTCAAAACTATTCCAAAGCCTGATAGACAAGAGCATACGCTTGTTGAATCTGAGTTCCGAAGCAGTTATTGCATTGATTGTGATTGCTGTATGCGAAATGATCAGGAGGATCTTTTGCAAAGAAGTGCAGCATCGGCTTCTGAGTGCCACGTGTATGGCTGCTTCAACATCTTGCTTCGCGTATCTTCGCGATGCCGAGGATGTGACGGGTGGGCTCCTCGCTGGGTATGTTGCACATAAAGATTTTCTCTTGGATACTGTATAGCTGACCTGTGTTTGTTTTCAGCTTACTTGTTGCCGGGGCTGTCTTTACTTGGAATACATTTTCTCTGGGGGTCGAGAAATACAATTTTGGTACCCCGTATGATCCCCCAGTTTCCATCGGTGTTCAAGCTAACTTTTCCAAAGCTATATCATCGTTGGTATGATTCTTGGGATGACAATTCTTTGGGGAGGATATCCGTACATACAGCCTTTGACCGGCTCTGTAAAGATTGATGTATTTATCTTACCATCCATCATATGTTCATTTTCGATACTAGAGATGATCGTGAAAGTTCATGACGATATGACCCGCTGAATTAGACGGTAAAAATCTCATCATCAGTGTATTAGATTTCGCATTCACAGCGAAAGGTTCCCCAGATTTCCAAAAGAGATGGGATTTCCAAAAAAAAAAAGGGTTTGAAAGCGAGGTGTATCATGATACGCTTTTTTCCCTTCTTGCCACATGGCCAATCTTGATATCCGCATTCATTCGATTAATGCAGCAGGCCAATACCAATGCAAATGATTAGATGACAAATATATAAGATAATAACTTATCGCATACAACCTCAAACTTACTTATCACTATCCAGTTTTCCAAATCAAGTTTAAGCATCATACCAACTACCAAAATGCAACTTCAAATCTTCTCCACAATAGCTAAGTAACTATATCAAATCACTTCAGAGAATCCCTTAAATCTCAAGTAGACGAGAAGACTTCATTCCTATATCCTCGTTTCTCTTCCCTCCCCCTTCTCCCTTCTCCCTTCTCCCTTCTCCCTTCTCCCTTCTCCCTTCTCCCTTCTCCCTTCTCCCTTCTCCCTTCTC
>PQXL01000683.1:0-14154 GCA_004916875.1 Botrytis galanthina
ATTCGATTCATCAAATCGAGGCGAATTAAATGATGCCAAAAAAGCAAAATATTTTTTCCAACCTTGACCTAACCTTAACCCCATATCTGGTCTTCATAGAATTTCTTTATAAACTATATAAAACTAGAATATTCTTTAAAAAAAAACTAGAAAAAGAAAGCAATTTAATTCAATCAAACATAGCTCTTATAAATTGAATTCAATTCAAACTTTTATATATTCGATTTATACCTTAAGCTTAAATTAACTAAAACTTCTACTATATATATATATAATAATAATCATTCTTATTATTATAAGCGTAACCTCTAAGAACATATAGCGATAGTGATAGCCTTCCATGAATTCACGTTGTTCGACAAGCTATTCTTCGGTGTAAATTACAAACAGCAAGGTTTGTCATGTTTTTTGAAAAGATTTGAGGGCGCCAAGTAAATTGATAATCATCTACCGGAGATCGAATCTCTGTAGAGGTTGTCAGTCTGGCCGGCAGAATATATTTATGGTGAAAACTGGGTGTAGCAGCAGCGGTTAGTAACAGAAGCTCCAAAGACTGAACATCTTGAGATTGTGAGTAGCACTTAGTACATAGTTGGGAGATCTCTGTAGCAATATGACTTTGAACTTTATCTACCTAACTAAAAACTCAACCGATCTAACATATAGCCATGAAAGAAGTTTAAGTCACCTAAGAAAAACGCTATTCTCAAACTGAAACCTCAAAATGCGTTTTCAACTCCGGGAAAACCTTTGTCGCACGCTCTACAAAACATTCTAGGTACTTTCTCCACGAAAGTCTGCATTCTTTGCATAGTTCAACACCACCAAATTGGTGTGATAACTCTGCACCGTACGACTCGCGATATTTGCACTTGTCACAAGCCCCGTCACCGCCCGTTTCAAGAAAATCAGCAAGCTCTGGGAACATAAGTTCTTCACTACGAGTGATGAGGGTCTTGTATCGCTGTGTGTTACGAATCGACCTTTTGTTGGCATCGACTCGATTCCAGAGCTTGAAGTTCTTCCGGGTTTGATCAACGACTTTGTCGTTCTCTGACTTCCCAATTGTCAAATTCTCTTCGACGAATCGGTAACGGCGCATCATCATATGTATAGGTCCACCAAAGAAGCGCACGAAATTGATAACATTGGCCAGTTTAGGATTTCGCGCCCAGGCGGCATCAAGAGCCCAAAGGATTTCGCGACACTCACTATAAGCTTTGATACGCAAGTCCTCCGGCATGTAGGCAAAAGTGCTGTTTGTCTCGCCTTCGGCACGATGTTTGTAGAAAGCTACTGCGTCATACAGAGTGTCTCCAATCTCGGTCAAGATCTCAAACTGATCTTCGGTGAACCAGATATCGTCGAGATCGTTGCATGCTAGAGCTGAGGCAATCGTAAATCTTGCCAGTGCGTCACAGTCCCGCATGCGGAACCAGTGTCTTGGAGATTGCGCAAGAGCGTTTACATAACGTCTGAAAAGCTCCCCATCTCGTCTGTCACTCGCCTTGTCCGCTGTGATCAACAGAAAAGTCTTGTACTCTCGTGCCATTTCTTTGTGCCCTGGTGTTCCCTCAAATAGAGCCGCAAGAGTAGCGTCCAAATCGTAACCGAGGATGTTGTTGCTGGCAGTAACATCCACCATCTCGCCTCGAAACTCAGCAATGATGCCCATGATGATGATGCGCATGAAGGCCACGTATCTATTCCAGTTTGTGTAGTTGGGAATGACACAGCGTGTGTATTCCCAGGCGCATGCAAAGATTTCTCCCTTCAATTCGGCCGGAAGGTTGATAGTTTGCAAATCATTTGCAATGTCAGGAGGGTAGTACCAGGTATCCCGATGCTCTTTGACAGGGGGGGTGGCAGTCATTGCTGCCGTTACTGCTTTACTGGTACTTTTGTCATGAATAGGTTGCTCGTGACTTTGACGCTTATTGTCGGTACTTAGGCCTTCGCCCTTCTTCGACTCTGAGAGATGAATGAATCTATCATCGATAATTGTTTGAGTAAGAACTTGCTGCATGTTTTCGAGATAAAGAATGGGATAAAAATGAAGTCTTTGTGTGATGTTTGAATAAAAGCTGAATTTGATGTTTATTTTCTCGATATAAGAGTACTTTCATCAACTATATAAGCACTTTGGAGAACTTAGATACATCAAGAAGCCCAAACAAGCTCTCTCAACTCCAATCGCCCGAACCAATGGAGCATAACGCCGGAGGTTGTTCATTGCCACACCGCAGTTTCGATTGCTCGTATCATTATTTCGAGTATTGCACGACTCATTGAGTTGTATGCAGCTTGCAATTGGTTCTTGCTAGAACTCTTTCGCTCTATCACTCCATCAAACCTCCACTTACCCCTCTCTCAATGAAGAATTGCATTACGACGATGGAGCTCTGCTCAGATCCAGATCAAGGTTCATAGAGCGAATCGACTTTTCTTCAAACTGCACAATCTATTGCTAGCTGATCGTTTCTATGGACTGTGACTCTTGAGGATGATCTCACCTACGTCTATCACATGTGAAAATTGATTTAGAGCAGATAAACAAGGCCATTTAGGGGTTATCATCGGGTCTTCTTCTGTTCAAGAACATACATTGGCTACCTCTTTATCTGAACCCCAGACTCCGCATTGTATCAACGAATAGTTGTGTACAGGGGAAATGCTGGCCAGAAAGTATAATCTCCAAGCCCTGAAACCGAGCTTTCTGTCGCAAGTATACATCCGAGGGTCGATGGACAAAGATGCTCTTCCTCTGTGTAGGTGTAATGGCTTTGCTCGTCTATTTTGATAGATCTACATCATTGAAACCTTCTTTCCTAGGCTATCTCATGACGCTTCATTTCTCTCATCTGCAATTCCACCAGTCGGAGTTGTTAAGTATCAGTGCAGCAAAATATCTCCATAAGAATACCGGTTTTGTAGAGTTTTCTTTAAGAATGTATAGAGACATCCTTGTGTTAAAATATCCAATTAACCTTGATATAGTAGTGATCTGCTTCCGATTAGTTCGAGTTGGGTTGAATTTTGTGACAATTTTGTAACCTTTTTTACTTTCATAAAAATTCATCAAAATCTCTATATATTAATTACATGATAACTATTCCTGATGATTCTATTAATCTAATACAAATACAGATAGATAACTCTGAGACCGTAGAATACAAGAATATCCCAATGATATAAGTTATTTTTAAACTCAAAAATCTTAGGATTAAAAATATATTCCTATAAAGAGGTTATCCTTATAAAGGGGATTATTGTGGAGAGCTTTTATTGCAGTCTTGTGTTACATGAATATAGACGACTCGGATAACTAACTCCGTGAGTTATATTGCTTATGTGCATAGAAGGTAGTATCGATTGATATGATCCATATGAAACTTTCCGCCCTTACAGGCATCTTGTATTCGTCACCTAAAATTTGTCGCTCGCCCTGAACTCAAATTAGACTCTCGGGTGTAACAGTCCTGAAAGCTTAAAGTTTAGCCGTGGCTACCTTCCATTTTCAGAACAGGAGCTTGATACGCCCAATCAATAATACGCTATGATGGATGCTCTTGTAGATGCCATTGGAATCAGATCCTCAATTGACAGGTCGTCATCATGTAGATTAATCACCACTCGCTTGTCTTAGTTTTCGATAGATCTTCGCACTATTAGCCAGATCGAACTACGTATTGTATTTTGTAGTTTCAGATTGCGTAGTATGGGGTATTACTGCCTGATCCTCTGTGATAATAAAGTCCCTTCTTCACCTGTAAAATCCTTTGCAATAATTTTTCAAACAATCTCCTGCATGGTCTAACTTTTAAATTTTGAGATCTTTGCATCACTCAACATCGTCGACGACTGGCCTTCCTACAAAAGCAAAAGTCATGTCTGATTCTACATTGAGCCTCGGCTCCTTCGTTTGCTTGATGAGCCTGGGGTCTATAGTTCTTTGGTACACTGTCAGTGCAGTCTTAGCTTGGTATCCTCTACGAAAGATACCAGCACCATCCTTCCTTGCCAAATTCTCGTATCTTTGGCTTGCCAAAACAACCTACAGCGGAAAACAATACTGGGTTCACCGCGACTTACACAAAAAATATGGCCCATTAGTACGAATTGGACCAACAGACATCATTACTGATGACCCTGATATCATCAAAAAGATATCTTCGGCTCGCAGCTCCCACCGTCGAGGAGACTGGTATTTGACCGGTCGATTCAACCCATACTATGACAACATGTTCACGATGCTGGAGCCAGGCCCTCATGCCAAGGCAAAAGCAAGAGCCGCAGCAGCATACAGCGGACGCGATATGCCTGACTTGGAGGTCGGTGTTAATGCTCAGCTGCAAACTCTGATCGGCCTAATACGCTCGAAATACGCATCGAATGCTCTCAAACCTCATCAGCCATTGCTTGATCTTGGCCCATTGTCGTGCTTCTTTACCATGGATGTGATTACTCGACTTGCCTTTGGCGAGGAATTCGGCTACCTCAAGGAAGAAACCGATCAATACAGTTTCCTTCGTGGGGTACGCGAACTCTGGCCACGTATGTCAACATCGGCGGATACTCCTTGGATTAGAAAGTTCCTCTTTTCTCCCGCTTTTCTCAAGGTTCTTGGCCCAAAGCCTACTGATAAAACTGGATTCGGTGCTTTAATGGCGTAAGTGGGAGCGCTCCATTCGACTCTGGCTATACTGACAACACATAGGATAGCAGAGCATCATGTGGGTAAGAGATTTGCACCAGATGCGAAGGAAAAGCAAGACATGCTTGTAAGTATCTAAACAATGCTGAGATTGATGAGAGTTAACCTAGCCCCAGGGTTCATTCATCAAGCATGGTTTTAATCAGCAGGAGTGCGAAGTTGAAGGCCTCTTCATGATCGTTGCTGGAGCAGAAAGCACTGCATCTGCTATTCGCTCTACATTGATACATATAATGACCTGTCCTCGCGTGTATCAGAAGCTTAAGGCTGAGATTAACCTTTCCGTCGCAGAGGGGAAAGTTTCAAGTCCTATCAAAATCGAAGAGGCCAAGTCGCTTCCATTTCTTCAGGTTAGTTCACATTTCCCTCTCAACTATGAAATACCATTTTATGTTACATTCCCTCGATGATGGGTGCTTACTTAACGATAGGCTGTCATTTACGAAGGCATTCGCATGCGTCCTCCCCTTCTGGGACTTTTCCCTAAAATTGTTCCAGATGGTGGGGAAGAATTTCATGGAATGTTCATACCAGCGGGTACAGCAATTTGTATGAATACTTCTTCTCTGTTGAGATCCACTGCTCTTTTTGGTGATGATGCAGACGTTTATAGACCAGAACGTTACATGGAGCTCGAAAAGTCAAAGAGAGGGGAGATGGAGCGCAACGTAGAACTTGCCTTTGGTTATGGTCAGTATATGTGTGTTGGAAAAACAGTCGCGTTCATGGAGCTCAATAAATCCGTCTTTGAGGTTGGTAGCTGCTCCTAACTTTCACAAATCTTGAGCTAATTTGATTGTTTTCCCTAGATACTGCGAGCCTTTGACCTCCAGCTAACGAGCCCCGCCAAGCCATGCGATGTCCTCAGCTATGGAGTATTTCTTGAGTCAAACATGCTTGTTAAAGTTACTGAAAGTGAGGGTGCAGAATCAGGGTAGCTCGATAGGAGATTCATTGAATATTCAATCTCAATCAAATGTTAACAGCAGTATGCTTTAGCTATCTCATATTTACATGACTTATGCAAGTACAATAGAAGTGCACTCCAATAACTGTTTTGAATATCTCAATCCTTGGTCAAGCACTTCTTCACGTTCGGTAGAAGGCGCCGCTTGTTGTGATTTGAGTACTACTTTGATTCAGAGACTCGTCAATGAATTCCCTTTCAAGTCTAGAATTCAATCATTATCTTCAGATTGCATCAACCTTTCTCCCGATCCATTTGTCTAACTACTTGTGTCGATTGAGGAATTCCAGCCTCATTCATTTGCTATCTGCTATTTTCTATTTGCTATGGGCACAGATACATCGGAGCTAACGTGCCATTGTTCCCCACATGTTCTTGCAGAGATTACAACAGGGCGTCTAGCGATTTCGATCTCCAGAACTTGATATGACTATTAAAGTGAAGAAGTAATAAGGGTTAACTCCGGAACTCGTTATCGCTTTCGCGCCCCTTCGCCTCCGCTCTCAGCTACATCGGGGTAGACAAAGCACAATCAGGTATTGAGAGATCAGCCAGCTTCCTCTTAGAGAGGAACTTCGTAGATCTTGGAGATTTTAGTTTCCCTATAGCTGAGATTGCAGGGCTGGAAATTATACTTTCGAGAACTGGCATGCAAGAAAAAAGCTAAATTAGAACAACTTGAGATCATACGCGATCAACGACTGAGTTGTCAATGCGGTATTAATGTGCGCAATGTTACACTCACATTAAGTTTAAGTAGAGGAATATAGATAAGAAATTCATGGAAAAGCATTTGCTGTCTCCTGAGCGAAGGTTATTTAGTGGAGCGATTACGAAGCGATTACCAGGGGGTGTACGAGACATCAAGTTAATTTACTTTATTTAGCGATGTAAGATCTGTATCGAAGTTTCCACCCCCACTATGGGTCTGACAACCCTAGAAACAATTTAATTCCGTTCGGAGTTTGCGGGGTTACATTGGGGAGTGTCGTAGATTAGCGATATCCCCACTGCATGTATGTCCATCTTTCAAGATATTAATATTATCATAGATTTGAATATCAATGATATACTTTTAGAAACTTGTATAAAACTTATGTTAGATTGTTTGAAAATGAGTTGAATTTTCGAATATATCTAAATAATGAATGGTTCTCTATTCTTCTAGTAATATAGAATTAAAACTGTTTTAAAAAAAAAATACTTCTTTGATATTATATGATTACTTTTTATTGAAGGAAAGATTTTAATAGAAATCAAATAGTATAACTTTTATTTAAACTTGGAATTTCAAGAATACACAATCACTCTAAATGATATTATATGTTATATATATGAGTTAGATCGCTAGCTCTAAATCTCATAAACTAAAATTGTTATTAATTTTGAAGGCGATTCAAAATGGAAGTATGAGATTATACACATAGTAGGGACAGGCACCAGTAGGGATATCGGCTGATCTACTTTCACAAGATGGAAGAAGAAAACAACGTACGTCGAAAGTTGCCAAGCCCGCGTAACATTTCAGCATGTGAAGTATATTACGGATTTAAGTTTGCTTTCAAATCAGTCGTAAGCTCCATCTCTGACGTCGAACTGAAGTTTAGAGTTTCCTGTAAGCATATACATTTGAAATCCATTCTCCTCAATCCTGCAGTGCTTGTGCGATGTTTTCTTAGGTTGTCTCTCGAAGCACGAACACATTCCCCAGATAACTCATCATTCATAATCACTCTCATGAAAATTACTTGTCTTAAACGGACACCATGCTGCTTAGCATTAAAGACCTGTCTGAAAAATACATCATGCTGCTCGACGTGAAAGATCTGTCGGCACTCAAAACATCTGTTCCGTTTCTAGTGAGTTCATTATTCATACCGGAGGACGGTCAATCTTTTTAACACTACCAGGTCGCGGTAGCCCTCATTTCACAAGTTCTTTGGAAATTTTTCTTCCACCCGCTCAGTGCCTTTCCAGGGCCGTGGTTCAATAAAATATCTGAAATACCTGGCTCATGGGTTATTGCAACTGGAAAACAGCACTCATATTATCGACAGCTTCATGAAAAATACGGTGAGTAATTATTCTCATACGTTAATCCTTCTCTCGGGGAACAAGTTCATGCTAAAACAAATTCAGGTCCAATTGTGAGAGTTGCCCCAAATGAGCTCAGCTTTATCGGCGATCGTGCGTGGGATGACATATATGGAATTCAAGTGAGTGATTTTCTAGCGAGATGAAATGCATAGTGGTTGATGTAAGGCAGAAAAACGGTCCCAATTTTGAGAAAAGTCCAATTTTTATTGGAGCGGTTTCTCCCCTGGATGGCCAGACAGGTATTAGCCTGGCACCAAATGAAGCTCATACTCGGCAGCGTAGAGCTTTGGCACATGTCTTCTCCAACACAGCATTATTACAACAAGAAGAAATTATGCGAAGCCATGTCGATAAACTGGTGGGACAGTTGAAGAAAATTGTTGCGGAGAATCGGCCGATAAACTTTTCAAATTGGTGTAAGTGATACTTCGTTGAATCGCATGCCGAATGTTTTAACTGATAGGTGAGGCATAAAGACACCTACACAACTTTTGATATGATGGGCGATCTCTGCTTCGCAGAGCCATTTGGATGTCTAGATCAAGGCGGGGCCACAGAGTGGTCCACATCTGTTATCAACGTCTTTAAATCTGCCGCATGGGATCAATCCATACGTAGAGTAGCCGGTGTAAATACTTGGCTTCAGAAGTTGATGGTGAAATTTCTTATCCCATCCGAAGCTGCGTCATGGAGAAAGGTTCATTTCCAGAACTCTCGTGAGAAAACGCTTCGCCGCCTCGCAGATGGAAATCGTGAGCATAAGGACTTCATTTACCACATTCTAAAGAACAAGGAGGCAAAGAACTCGTTGTCGCAAACAGAAATCATTCTTAACATGGTGCTACTCATAAGTGCAGGAACAGAAACAACCGCTAGTCTACTCACTGGTTGGACCTATTTTATCTGTACTCACCCTGAAGTTTATAAACGTCTTACAGACGAAGTTAGGGGAAGGTTCACATCTGAGCAGGATATAACTTGGGAAACGGTCAAAGATTTGCCCTACCTTCACGCGACACTCAGTGAGGCACTCCGTTTGTATTCGCCAGCGCCTGCAAATCAGCAGCGAATTGTTCCTCCAGGTGGCTCCGTCATTGATGGACACTTTGTTCCCGGTAAAACTACCGTCGCTGTAGCACCTTGGGCTGCCATAAACTCATCTTTGAACTTCAAGTACCCTCAAAAATTTATTCCAGAACGTTGGCTCGGTGATGAGAGGTTTGTAAACGACAAACTGAATGCTTCTCAGCCATTTAGTCTTGGACCTAGGGGATGCATAGGAAAGAATTTGTCCTTTTTCGAAATGAGGCTTATTACTTCTCGATTACTATGGAACTTTGACATGTCATTGGTAACAACGGGAGAACATGGGGAAACCAATAAACTCTGGGATATGGAAGGTGCGGGTAAGTACATGAAAGTTTTCCAGACATGGAATAAACCCGATATGTGGATCTTGTTAAAAGAGGTTCCTAGATAGGATGGTTCGGTGAATCTGGTATTCAAGCAGAAATTTCGGGCTTTCCGTTGTTGTTTTCTTCCCCATTTAGTCTGAGCAGCTTTGGTAGTTTGATAAATCGATAGCCCCATCGATTTGGCGCTTTTATACGTTTCTTCTTGTGATAATGATTTTATTTGTCTTTCTGCATTGTCAATGCTTCGAGAACGTCGATATTTGAGACTAGACTGGTAAAATCTTCATAGATAACCATTTTTCAAACAAAACAGACAATGATTGTGTTCAAATTCCATGGAGGGTCGAGGGTCCTACGGAGAACAAGATACCACCCTGTTCGACCTATACAGCGGTATAGAACTCAAATTGCGTGGTTTAGAGAGGAGACGCGAGTCCACTTGTGCATTTGCAGTCGCTAGTCAAAAAAGTTCATATAAAACATCACATCCCCAACCCTTCAGAGCTAAAGTAAGATATTTCTGAAAGCTGATAAATCATCTCACTATATTGTGGTATCATGTCCTCTCAACCATTTACGAACAAAGTTATCGCTCTCACAGGCTCAGCTTCGGGCATCGGCCTAGAAACAGCAAAGTTACTTGCAAGTCGTGGAGCGAGATTGTCACTTGCAGATATCCAAGAAGACAAATTGAAAGAACTTCAAACGCAGCTGGAATCAGAGTACCACGTGGAGGTGATTATCACTAAAGTTGATGTAAGAAAGTTTGAAGAGGTGGAAGCATGGATTAATAAGACCATAGACTACTTCGGAAAGCTAGATGGCTCAGCCAATCTGGCTGGTATTGCTCCGAAGTCTATTGGACTGAAAGGCATCGTTGAGCAAGACTTGGATGAGTGGGAGTTTGTCTTGGGAGTCAATTTGACCGGAACAATGAACAGTTTAAAGGCTCAGCTGAAAGTAATGGCAAACAACGGCTCGATTGTGAATGCTTCCTCAATTCGAGGATTAACAGGGGCAGCAAAAAATGCCTCTTATTCTTCAGCTAAGCATGGGATCGTTGGGCTCACAAGAACGGCAGCAAAGGAAGTAGGTGGGAAGGGAATTAGAGTGAATGCAATTTGTCCGTAAGTGATCTGTGCTCTATCTTATCTCCACGATGACGTTTTTGTGTTCTGAAAACTAGCTTTAGGGGCCGTATCTCTACACCAATGCTAGAGACTGCGGAAAACTCAATTGGTCTTCATCTACAGCCTGGAACTGCAAATTACCCACCAATTTCACTGGGGAGAGACGGAGAGGCTAAGGAAGTTGCTCAGCTGGTCGCGTTTCTGTTGAGTGATGAATCGATGTACATCTCAGGAGCTGACATTAGCATCGATGGTGGATGGAGATGTTAGACGAAGCGAATGACCGAGCTAATTCTGTACTCTGCCTCGAGACTTTCATGAGGAAGAGCGGTTTGTAATCTAGAATCTTACTTCCGAGCTCTCCACTCATTTAGTGAGCTCCATCATTAAATTTGAGATATCAAGTTTCATGGATTGCTGCCAGTGATAGACTATATTTTGCCCCTCCCCGAGAGAACATGTTTATGCGTATGTATATACAAAATATTGTACATGGCCAGGGCCTGAGCCGTAGACGTCATATACCAGGCTCACTCACTCCACTTCTGTTAGTGCTCAGCACAGGGTGCGTCCTTCCGGACTTTGAGACTATTCTGGCTATGCCGTATGTAAACACAAAACCGTCAACTACAGGTTTGGTGGGGAGACCTGTACTGAGAATTGAAGCCCGGGATTGAGCGTATGGAATTTCATTATAAGATTCAGTGTATTTTAGAACCGTACCCAAGAACCGTACTTTACGGGATTTGTGGTTTGTTAGAGATACTTCCGTGATAAGTACCCCCTGAAGTATCAACCACTCGCAGCCTAGATAAAAATGTGGGGGCATACCCTGTCTCTACAGTGAGCCTAATATCCTCTGAAGATTTAAGGTTAATACATGGGAAGTTTCTTTTCTACACTAGACTTCGCCTACAACGTCGTACGGGTCCATGAACGGGAAAGCCGCCCCGCGTAGAGTGTAAAGCGTATTTATCTTTTCGTGCTGTACCGCAGAAGGAAGGTGGACGTTAGAGGATTTGCTTACCTGTACAGTGGTTGACGGGATAAGTCTTGTAAGCCCCATTTTTAATAAAAGTTGCTGTTTTATGATATTCTAATGCTGCTTTAACTAATTTTACTAGATATTCAGCCTTCCCCCCTCAAATTTTCGAATTTTGAAGCTTTTCATTCTTTTTTTCAACTTTTATAATTCTAAAACTTTTAAAGCTTTTGAAGTTTCTAATAGGTTCTAAGTAGCTTTAGAATAATATTTTCGAAAAGAAAATTTTGAATTTAGATAAATTTGAGTGATTTTGTTAGGATTAGAATAAATTTATAATACTTTTACTGTTTAAAGTTCATCATATAAATTTTCAATCATTGTAATGATATAATTGGTCCAAACGATAAAAATGGGGAAAAGCTCGGTCGCTTTTTGGTGTGTTTTACAATACTTACGCCGTCAACCTCCGTACCATAAATATACATTTGAAAACTCGAAAAAGCCTACTAAGGATGAACAATCTAAGCTCATCGTGGGTTGGGGTTGTGGTCAGCACCGGACTTGTTTGATTTGTCATTTCAATGGATTCTTCATCAAATGCCTAGTACTTCTGTCAAATATCCCTATTTTGAGGCGTTTTATCTCATTCAAGAGCACGGTAAATTGGTAATAAAGCGGAATATCTATAAAGAGATCATCTCATTTACTACCTATTTCGATTTCTTAGTACTTGAAATGAGTTGAGTAAACTCGCAATAAATGCTAAAAAGCTTCCGAACTACTCAAAAGCCTCCGGGACCATCTAGAAACTACAACTCAGTATTCATCCAGTCCAGTAACCTGTCTTCTGGAGCCCAACGCGAGGGGGGTGGGGGTGGGGGTTTCATTTTTATTGTCTAAATTAGTATTAGTCTTCTTTCCTACTTTAAATCTATCGAAGACTTCGTTACACAAAAGAGCTGAGGGATACGCGTATACAAGCGAAAGTCCGAAGAGCCCGAGCCCCACCTTCCCCCACGCCCTCGTTAAAACCGTAAGCCAAGACCCTCTCCGCAGAAATGCCGAAAAGGTGAACCACGGTTTGCAGTTCTTCATGCAAGGGAAGTAAGCAGGGCTCGTTTTGCAGCTTCATGTTCTTTAGCCGTGTTTTACAGCCATTGGGAGCTGGAGTATTGTCATTATGATTCCGTACTAAGTTAGACTGATTGTACCAGAACATAAGATACTTAGAGTTTTTTTTTGTAGGCCGACCAAGATACCTCCACTTACATATTTCAGCTCGCGGGATAAATCGTAAGCAATACTGATCTTGTGAATAAATAACCCACAGAGAAACTCCTATTCATCTGAAAACTACTTCTGCGCCATGTATTAGCGTGTGTTTGTAATGAATGCCAGGCTAAAGTTTAAGCTAATTTCCTTTTCAAAATTATACTTTATTTGATTTCATATATACATATAATACTGCAAATATTTATCTCAAAATTCCAGGACTTAGAACAAAGATATAGAAATCTAGTTAAAATTATTTGAAAATTAAATTATTGGGTTTTTAATTTTATTGAGTAATAAATCTTGTATAAATTTTAATCATTAAAATAGATATTATTTTTATGTAGCAATTTTGAATATCAAATTTTTGATAGACATTTCCATCGGATTATAAAACTTTATAAAAAAACTAAAATTATACTTTTAAATCTTTAATTTAAATTTATTAAATCATTCTATTTATTTGATTTAGGATATTTATTGGTATCTATCAATTTAATTGTTAGAGTGTGTGCAAGGTAGTGGCTAAGTAGGGTATAGGTGTAGGTGTATTATAAGACTTTTCATTGCTCCCTTTCAAATCCTTATTCCTAAAGTTATATATATATAAAAACTTTTTAATTGGATTAATAATCGACTTGATATTGATTTTATATTGATACTTTATAATAAAGCTTTCCTCTTTAAAACTTTTATTTTTGAAAGTCTTAAAGTTATTTGATATTTAATTATATTCGATAATCAATTATATTCTATTTTTTGAAAATTTTTAAAAGTTATTTAATAGCTAATTGTTATAGTATCAATCCCTTTTTTAAATTTTATTAAATCCTATAGTATGAATTGATTGTATAATATTTATATTCTTATTTTATAAGGTTTAATTTCTTTATAGTTTTTAAAAGAATTATATTATAATATAAAAATGTTAAAAACTAATTCAATCTATATGTTACGGGAGCTACCTCTAGGGTCACATAGAAGTATCTAGAAATATATAAAAATAATTTAAAATAGAATTCAAATAGGAATTCAATAAGATAATAACTAATTAAAATTCTTATAATTATAATAATAAAACTAATAATTATTCTTGAGCACAAAATTCTATATTGTAATGAAATCTATTTTCTATATAGATCTTTATATTGAAATCAATTAATAAATCGATTGACAAGTCGATTAATAAATCGATCAGTTTTTGATTATATAATACTTGTTTTATGATTCCTATTATTCTAATTTGTTTTTTTGTTTTGGAATTAATCTTTTAGGATATTATTAATCCTAATAAAGCCTTTTTACTTATTATATTCTATTTTTTCTAAAATCTATTGTTCTAGAAACTATATTTTAGATTTCTAGATTATTCTATAACTAATACTATATATATACCTGAGGCTTTTTTTAGATATCTAATATCCTTTGGTATACTACAACTGAATCACTGAGGCCTATAATACCATTATAACCTATAAGTCAGTGATTCTACAGCCTGTTACTAATCCGTTGTAACAAGATAGGCTTTAAAACAGATATTATAATGGAAAAGATATAATATATTATAACTTTAT
>PQXL01000684.1:0-14077 GCA_004916875.1 Botrytis galanthina
AATCTTTTGAATCTTTTGAATCTTTTGAATCTTTTGAATCTTTTGAATCTTTTGAATCTTTTGAATCTTTTGAATCTTTTGAATCTTTTGAATCGGTGTGAGGCAACCAAACAATATTCATGGAACTACATGATTGATTACATCGTAATCTCTCAATCGATTCTGAACAATAGAATAATCCGATCCTGCCTCTAATCCGAACTTTCAGAATCGATAAGGGATCATACTTTGATTGACGACAGCATTAACCGACGCTCATAGTAATCTCGACAGTAAGCCTTCAAATGAATAAAAAAGCTATACAGTACTCCACTCCCGTTCTCCTCTTTCCTTACCTGTCTTCCCCTTGTCTACGAATAATCCTAAATTGAGAGTGAGAACATTCTCCGCATTCCGGTACTCGCATCAAGAAATCATCTCCTGCAATCATATGGATTTCTTTTGTCCTTGTTCTCAGAGATTTTGAAAGAAGAAAGATGAGTGTAATATATATATTGCCTAGCTTGTGCAATATCATCCTCACAGCCATATAATGACTAGCTATTACCGGACTCTAGAAGATAGGATGAAGAGAAAAGCGGGTGAGTGAATACTCCTGCTGTATCTTCATTCTCTATCTTGATCCCGCTATGTATAGGTGAATACACCCTTCCTATTCCATTCCCCTCTCCTCTTTCTCGACCCCAAAATTACCCCTCCTCATAATATAAGAAGACTCCCTTTACAATTCTGAACCATCGTACAGCGCGCTGCCAGCGATCTGGTCTGCAATGATAATACCAGCATCCTAGACCACAGAATCATACGAATCCATCCCAAGTCCATCCTCGGAGCCGCCTCTGAAGTAAACAATTCCTTACTTTATACCCCAAAATCCATACATCAAACCATCCAACGAGCGTAGTATCTTGCGAGTGATAACAAACATCTCATCTTCAAACCAACAACCAAAAGGAGAAATTGACAGTAAGAATCTTCAACTTCATAAGAAACTACCATCAAACTCCAAGCAAGTAGAACACCCACCACACCGCAGTCCATTCACAACCTCTAACCTCTTGAACAACTACTTCGGATGGCTGTGGTTTAAAGATCAAAAAAACACCAAACCTTACACTATTTATATAAACAAATGAAAATAACCCCCCTCCTCTAGTCTATCTAGAAATAAATCCATCATGACATCATATCCACTGTAAAAAGAAATCAACAACTCATGGAGGAAGGTATATCAAATCCGCAGAATCATAGAGTGTATGTAGAAATGGTATAACAAGCGGATCCTCTTCCATACCTCTCCCTAACCCCGCCAGAGAAGTCTTTTCTATATTATCTATAAATAGAAAGAGCTTTCTATTATTGAGATGCCAAACATATTACATAGATAGGAGTTATTCACATCGCAAGGTGTTCTGAACATTTTGTTCGCAAAAAAGAATGTATGTATTATGGTCTACTTTACTTTACTTTACTTTCCTTCTTTACGGGGTTCATCTTCCCATATTCAACCTGGATTTTATACCAATCGAATATACTACCAGAATCCAAAATGATAAAATGGCAATCATATATATTTCTATATCGACGACAACAAAATCAAAATAGATATCAGACAGTAAGGATACTTTCATCTCATCTCAGCCCATCCCACAACCACAGATCCAGAACCCCTTAAGTCTCAACACCATACCAGACCGAGCACCCGCTATGTTCTGCCTGCGTATCGCGAGATCCGTTGAAGATCGGAATCTCACGGCAAATACCAAGCTTTATACACTCGTCCATACATATATATCAATATGAATCATCCTCATAATCTACCTTCCTACCTACTAATCAGATCTCCAGCCCATCGCATGTTGCATACTAGGGAGACAAGTGAATATACATCCACCCCCCTTCCTCCTCCTTGTCCCCACCTCACCCGTCCGCCCTTTCCCCCCAAAAGATGATACCCATCATCACAAACCACCTAACCACCAAAGAACGACTATATATTAAGCCTCCCACCAAAGAAATTCCACCTCTCATATCTATACATCTCAATTCCCCAGGGCACTTTAAATTGCATACTGTGAATCTTTTGGTGTAGAGAAATAGATCGCCAAATCAAACAACTCCATTCACGAAAAGTTAGGTAACTATCTCCGACAATAACAACAACAACAACACCAATGAAAAAACCAAGCAACAACAATAGATACCCATCCAATCCCCCCACCCCACCACCACCACCACCACCTCACACCAAATTCTCACTCTCACTCTCATTCTCTATCAAAATCCATCCACCCTCATGCACAAGTACAAGTACAAATACAAGTACAAGAACAGATACAAAACCCCCTACTTCCTATAATCAACAAGCTCTTTAATTCAAACTCCATCTATCTACCGAAGAACCCCCCAGCAAATCCATTGCTTTTATACCTATACCTATACCTATCCCTCCCCCCTTTCCATTTCCATTTGCCTTACTTTTCTATTCTTATTTGATTCACTCTCACTCTCTTCACTCTCTTCACTCTCACCCCTCCTCTCCCTCTCATACTCCCTCTCCCTCTCATACTCCTGCCCCCTCCCCTCCCCATCATACCCCCCTCGCAGCTACCAAGCTCCAACCCTCACCCCAATCTTCCAAAATACTCGCACCACCCTACCCAACCACCCAACCATCTAACCATCTTTCCCACTCTCCCAGATAATATTCCATTATACATGATACATAAACTTCCCTGTTTGAACTGAACAGTATTCATTTATCCATTCCAATTACTCATCCATCCACCCATCCACCCCCGCCACTCATACAATACGATAAACGTAAACTTCCCCCTCTGATTCAAGACCTGGAGATCAAATTGTCACATCTACTTCATGCCCATCACTCACTCAGTCATTCATTCATTAAAAAACCCATCTCATATCATTTTAAAGTCATCCATTCATTCTCATTTTCATATATATCCATCCATCCATCCATGCACGCACGCAAGCATGTATGCAAAGTATCCATCCATCATCATTCTCGCCAGCGAGCTCTTAACAAGCTCCCCAAAATGTAGAGAAGAGACTGGTCTATCTAGACTAATAAACGTCCATATAAAAATAGACAACGAACTGAGGGAAGAATATCCTGCCTCCCTCCTGCCCCACCAACCCTACCAAAGTGAAGAAGTATAGAAGAAAAAAAAAGTGAAGAGAAAAGAAGTATATCCACCACCTATTTCTCCAAATCTACACCAAACACATCAATCATATATCTCAACAACATTATTCCACACAAATTCTCAACCAATATCTCTCCCCAAGAATTATTATCCCAATTCAATATGACTCCATGTCAAATTCATTTCTCTCAAATATTCGACCAGATCGTAGTGTCCTAGCCAATTGCGCAATTATTCAATAATTGGATCTTCACCAAGGACCCCTGCCGATGCAACACCATCCTCTTTCTTTTGAGCTCCTGCGCCACCAAAAGCCCATCCCATCCAACTAGCTCTCTTAGCCTTCGTTTTATCCTCTTCTTCTTTATCTTGAACCAATTGCAATGGCTTTGGTTTATTACCCGCAAATTTTCTCGCCTCTTTGCGTGGAGGGCTATTGGTACTGGGCGGTGTACTGACCTCACCGCTATCTCCGCTTATACTACTGGTTTCGCTCTTGAGACCCGGGAAATTACCCGCTGTGGGTACTTGACCTAAGGAAGGATGGCGAGAAGTGGGTTTACCGGCCATGGGACCATTCCCGAAAAAGGTTTGCGAGTGTCGAGGAGTTTGGGGTCCATGGAGGGGTGGTGAGATTTGGCCGCCTCTATACATTTGATTAACAATTGATGCTCCACCGCCGGTATATTGTTCTGATTTAGGACGAACTCCTTGTCGAACACTTGATGAACGGCCAACTCCGAATGGAATACTAGGTGCTGTTTCGGGATCTTGATTGAGAGTTCCATGGCTCATTGGCATAACAGATTGAGGTCTTGGTTTGCGACTTCCCATAGCTACAGTCTTCGCACGTTGAAGAATAGATGCGCCACTAGCCTGTTCTTTTGGTGGAGGTGGTGGAAGATCTTTATCCTTATTAACAGGACCCTTGGCATCTCCAGATTTGAAATCCGAATCAAGAATTGCTTCGAAATCTTGGTGTTGTAGTAATCGCTCAATAATTTTGTTGATGTATAATGTTAAAGCTTTATTCTGATCCTTGGCAGATTTCAATTCGGCCTCAAGGCGACGGTGTTGATCATTTTCGCCTTCATTGTCGTTAAGTTCGGAAAGTTCATCTGCGAGAGAAGCTCCTGGTAATCGTCCCTCCAAAGCATTCAGCGCATCGGCGTTGGAAGATGAACCCATGTATTCAAAATGATCCTTTGAGAAGTCGCCGTTCAACGTCTTTTCTTGCAAAAGTAATTGGAAACTCTCATTATCTTCCATCAATCTTGCATTTGTCATACGTGCTTCCAAGAGTAATTTTTCGACCTCTTGCATTCTTCCACCTCCCATATTCTCGGATTCTACCAATTTGATTTGAGCTTCTGCCAATTCTAACCGTAAGGATTCAATAAGTCTGTCTTTTTGAAGAAGTAATTTGGAATTGTTGCGAGAATCGCTGCGATTTAAACCGGATGGAGGAGCGAATTGGCCATTTTCGACATTTGGGCTGGAATTATTTGCTTCATCATGTTAGTATAATGGATTGTCCAATAAAATGTCTGGCAACTTACAACGTCTAGACAATCGTGATTCTTCATCTGACGAGGATCTTTGCGATAGAGAATCCTTTAATCGCTGAATGATTGTCTGCATCTCCTCCTCTCGATTTGCCATTTCTTCCCTCTCCTTTGTCATGGAACTTCTCTCGGCTTCATAGATTGATTCCATCTCCCTCTTCTGTCGAAGAGCATCTCTCTTTTCATTTTGTAAAGTTTCCAACTTCTCTTCATTCTCATGTAGACGATCCTCCAACTTCCCTTGATCCTGTAGGGCTTCATCTAATCTTGACTGGAGAACTTGAGCTTGCTTTTGGAATTGCTCCGATATCGTTTCCGTTTTACGAAGTCTCTCCTTCAAATCATCCAAGAGAGCAATGTTCTCCGCCCTTGCGTCATCGTCCGCAACAGATGGTACACTGTTTGAACTCAGATTGGATGCACCAGCGCCCGGTCGTTGCATGGCAGCTCGTGCGGACAATGGGGTACCACTGCGTATTGAACGACTTCGTACGTGTGTTCCGTTTGTAGTGGTAGGCGAAGAATCTTTTGTGGGCGAACGTGTTGCAGTTCTACTTGGAATACCGGTACTTGAAGTATCTGATGACGTTCTGCGACCAGCTCCTAAAGATACTGGGGGTTTCTTTGTAGCTGTTGACATTGTGATTGTGGTGTATCCTGAATGAGGGTATTAAGCAAATAGCGAAACGGTGATTTCGTAATAAATAATTGATTTGAAACGTATGCTCGTTAAAGGGTAATGGAGAGAATGTAGCAAGATAGCCGTGAAATATTCAATAATCTTAAGGATTAAGGGTTACTTGTTGTGTTGCATGAATGTTAAGTGTTTGAGTAAATTTGTATCGTTACTGATTGAGCTATTCTTGGAGATTTCGTAGGACTAGGTTGTGGTTGCTGTGGTTGTATGGATATATGGATGGCTATGGTTGTATGGTTGTTGGGTCAGATACAAGGGTGGCTCAGTTTCTCAGTTCCTCCGTGGATTTATATGCCGCTTCCGTTCAATCTGTGAATATGGCCGGGGAGGCTTTGGATGGAGGCTTTGTATGAGGCTTCCAACGTTTGTTTATTCTTATCGGAGCCGTTCGTCAAGATGCGTGAATGAAACGACAGTATATGAGGTAAAATTTAAGATTTGCGATCAAGTAGATGTTTGACTTGTGATTCAGGTGAATTTACATACAGGAAGAATGCGGTATGGTATGGCGAGGTAAGGTAAGATGCGGTGCGATAAGATTTCGTTATGTATCTCGTTCAACATATACCGCATGTGGCAACCGCCCTAATGTACATGTGTGAACGGTTGATGCGCTTGAAAACAAAAAATACTGGGTAACGGGAGGGTATCGTTGGACAGCAAGGAACGACGTGCACCATGGGCTTGCATTGATTTTCTGATCAGGAGATACAAATGAAGGAAGGGGACGATGTCGGCTCGTCGGTCGCTCAGCTGGAGGAGGTGGTGGTGGTGAAGGGAGTGATGGAGAAGGGTGTGATGGAGAAGGGTGTGATGGAGAAGGGTGTGATGGAGAAGGGTGTGATGGAGAAGGGTGTGATGGAGAAGGGTGTGATGGAGTGAAGGGTACTAGGCATGTATATGGAAGTATGTATGAATGCGCGTATGGTAGTGAAGGATGATATGATTTCAAGGATGATGGATTCTACAGCAAAGTCCCTTCCTAGGAAAGGGAGGGAAGTAGTTGTTCTTTTCTATACGTGTCCAAACCCCTTGCTATGGAGGATGGGTACTGCGAGTATTGCGATTCTTACTATCATTTGGATTGTATACGATAATGCTTTATTGTTTATTGTTTGTTGTTTGTTGTTTGTTGATTCCGCAGGACAAGTCAATGATACCCATACCTACCTAGGGAATTCCTTTCCTCGACCCATTAACTCCTATATCTGATTTAATCTACCATATAAAAGTCTGGCTTCGATCTTCATTACTGTACCTGGATCCGGTCTGGATTTCTCCATGACTAGCAAATCACTGGCTGTTCTCAAATTTCCATCTCTGCTTATCCATACAAACCCGCACAATGGACCATGCGTTTTCATCGCTGCATGATCTTAAATCTCCGCTCTTTCACCGTTTTCATATTCATAAGGAAATGATGCCTAGTACTTACTACCAGTAGTACTGATTCAGTTGCCAGGAACTTCTTACTACACGTAGATTTTCATGAAAATTTCATGGTTGATATCGATGGTGATGGTGATGGAGCATCGTTGATCAAGGGCTATCCTCATCTGTGAATGGCCTGGCTCGAGCCCGGGTAAATGTTGTTGACGTTGTTGATGTTGTTGATGTTGACATGAACTCGAATATGGGGATTCCGGAAATCTGGGATTATCACTCCTCGCTGTCCATCCAGTATGTATCTGAGTAACCCATATCTACGAAACAATGCAGGGCCATCTTTATATTTGACGTCTCCATAGCTACAAAAGTCCAGATAACAAGACCTTTCTCCTGTATCATGTAAATGGATGCCTACCCTACTCAATTCAATTCAAGTCAGGTGATCATTCCGCTCATCGAGGTCACGCTTTATTTCCCGTGCGTCTAGTCCATTTATAACCTAGCGCAACAAGCCTTAGCGTCCCACACTTTGAAAATATTCAGAACTTTTCGAACTTTTCGAAATTTGCTCTACAACCTCAACGACAACACCACACTTTCAAATCCAATACAGCCGGAGCGCATTATCCAATTTCAAAACCGCAGAGATGGCACCAACAACTAAGAAGGCTAAGAAGACCGCCGACTCCATCAACAGTCGTTTGGCTCTTGTTATGAAGTCCGGAAAGGGTATGCGAAAAATGGGTTCCAATCGATATACAAGTCAACAGAATACTAATTATCATCTTTTACAGTCACTCTCGGATACAAGTCTACTCTCAAGCAACTCCGATCTGGAAAGGCCAAGCTCGTCATCATTGCCGGAAACACCCCTCCTCTCCGCAAGTCTGAGCTCGAGTACTACTCCATGTTGTCCAAGACTCAAGTTCACCACTTCTCCGGTAACAACGTACGTACATATACATTTCATTTGTCAAAATATCCGTCTATCGATCAGACCTGAGATCAGGTCTGGGAGGACATTACCCAGCGATAAAGTCTCTCTAGACTTTGGAGGGTATTCAGTTGCTTACTATTTTATTTCTTATAGATTGAGCTCGGTACTGCTTGCGGTAAGCTCTTCAGATGTTCCACCATGGCTGTTTTGGATGCTGGTGATTCCGATATCCTCTCTAGCCAAGCTGCATAGATTAGGAATATCAATCATTAGTATTGGTTGTTGAGGTGGAGAAATTCTAGATAAAGGAACAAGATCAGTCATGATTGATTAATCTTTAACATGTATCAGTATGCACATCCTGCATAGCTTTATAGCATCACAAAATGATATACCTTGATTCTAGGAAATTGTTTCTACTCTTTATCTATTGAATGATGGTCCTATATTGTCTATGTTGATATGCGTGTAACCCGATTCATGTTTACAGTGACTCACACCGGCATACCGAAGGATTTTATTCCGAACGCCGGACTTGATCGAAGGCCGGATGCCGTTTATTAGAAATCTTGATGCTGACAATTAATGGCAATGTTTATAATATATAAAGCCCAAGCAATTCCATTGTGAGACATGATGATACCTTCTATTTCCATTTGAAATCGACTTGATTTCAAATAGAAAGTTGCCACTATTCCCATCTCCGGAACTCCAGTTACCTCATTTGGCAAATTATCAAGTTTGCCCTAAAGAAATTCTCGCTTATATTTCCGCAAACGCGCTAGCGCAGCTTTGCTGAGCAATCAATCCAACTTTGAAAGTTCCCTTTTGAATCCCGCGATCCCCTTGAACAAACCCATCGACACCAACACCAAAAGACCCTCTAGAAATCATTCAAGATGGCCCGTCGCCCAGCGAGATGTTACAGATACTGTAAGAACAAGGTGTGTAAATCTCATTTTTCGCCAGAAAGCTATCATCGAACTGTGCGAGGTGGATTTGAAGGATTTTCGACTATTCGATCGACCGCCTTTTCGCAACAATAATTACAAATGTATCGGAATGGCGCCAAATTCACGATCGCAGAATCACAATAAACAGAAGGAGTCAATACTGATCAAATTTTAATTCTCTAGCCTTACCCAAAGTCCCGTTTCAACCGTGGTGTTCCCGACCCAAAGATTCGTATCTTCGATCTCGGTCGTAAGAAGGCAAATGTCGACGAGTTCCCTCTCTGCATTCACTTGGTCTCCAACGAGTATGAACAATTGAGTTCCGAGGCTTTGGAAGCCGCCCGTATTTGCGCCAACAAGTGAGTTTAACCCGAATCAATGACGTCGATCGAAGGAATTTGGTCAAAGTGGAGATGCAATAAAGAATGAGGATATTGGGAAGATCAAGTGGAATTATCGAGATGGATACTAACAACATATTCAACAGGTACATGGTCAAGTCCGCTGGAAAGGAATCTTTCCATCTCCGTGTCCGTGCTCACCCATACCACGTCGTCCGTATCAACAAGATGTTGTCTTGCGCTGGTGCCGATAGATTGCAAACTGGTATGCGTGGTGCTTGGGGTAAGCCAAACGGAACTGTCGCCCGTGTCAACATTGGTCAAATCATCTTGTCCATCAGAACTCGTGACTCTTGTAAGTTTACACTCAAGATCTTTCACATTTACAATTATCTAACAACTTTTCAGTCCGCCCCAACGCTCTCGAGGCCCTCCGCAGATCCCAATACAAGTTCCCAGGTCGCCAAAAGATCATTGTTTCCAAGAACTGGGGTTTCACTCCTCTCCGTCGTGAGGAATATATGGAGAAGAAGCAAAGTGGAAAGGTTTTGGTCGATGGTGCATATGTTCAATTCTTGTCCAACCACGGCAAGTTGGCCGATAACATCAGACGTTTCCCAGCTGCTTTCGAGACTGAGGCATAAATCGAGTTGTTGATTTCAAAGGGAATTTCGGGGTATGATCAGAAAGGCGTACATTTGCAATGGCTGGATTAGCATGGTGTCACATAAAGTGGCAGACACAAATCCTCATCATTGTACCTAAGGAATTGATTCTACGACTTTCAAAAACTCATCATATTATTTTCCCTATCTGACTAGTTGGTGATGTGACTATCTGTGACACTGACATGAAGATTATTTCTTTTTTGTGATGTCTAACATTCAAGCGTCGTGCAAGGGACGACAATCAAGAGTTAGTGTCAGCTCACAACTCAGCAGCCAAGACGAGAGAGGTAATCTGAAGTGGTATTTCGGACCGCTTGAAATGAAACCAAAAACTAACAATGCAATATGACAATCACGACAATCATGACAACATTACCAAGTCTTCTTGCCTCTTCTAAGTTTTATTAGATCAGCAAGTCGTGGCAATGGACAATGGACTTGATTTTTCCGGATCTTTCCATCCAACAAAATCTCACGCCTTGAAGACTATTCCCTTCATAATCTAGCCTCTCATCTCAAACGTCCTCATACCGAATTGATTGGCTGGCATGACTGCGGCTGCACCATTGTGGTATACTATTTTGAGAGATTTTCTTTGCTTATCGCGGCTGGTTTGATAGTTGATAGATGATGGCTGATGGCGGACGGATTAGGTTGATGATGCATATCCAACTGTGCTCTTAGATACCTACCAGTATGCAATGTGCATAGGTACATATGATTAGGTTATCTAATTTCAATGAAACAGAGTCAAGGGAAAATTCAGAAATGAAGATATTAGACAATCAGTTCATTACTCGCCAGTATCAGCTAAGCCAATGTTGACTCAACAATTTTTGATTATTCAATTATACTAACGATTTCTTTCTTCTTTCCTCTCATCTATCTATCTTCTTCTTTCTTTTCAAATAATCCCATTCTTCCAATCATTCCTTTTCCTTTCATCTGTCAGTGATCACCTCTACCACCTCTACCACCTCTATCATCGCTTTGATCTGAGACATTGATATCCAAACCCCACCGAAGCCCACCTCTTCCGCCATTCCTTATCCAAAAACAAGTCTTATCCACCCGTCCACGTGTATGCGTGCTGTACTTGTCCATTTAGTTCGGTCACGCCAGTGGGTTTAGCCGTTGATCTTGCACTAGCAGACACGACTCGTTTGTACGTATTGTCGAGTACGTACATTGGTATTTATTGATTTATTGGTACCATAACTTGAGGAATGAAGTTTTTGATATTCTGTTTATTGGTTCTGGGTTACTATTCTGTTTACGTTTGATTCATCAAAGGACATGTCTGGTAGAAACGCGGGGGAGTACTAGAACTATAACCTCATTATCCAGAGAGCCCTGTGGAATTTGCCTGTCAAATCCCGAGTCGAGAGAGATTCTAGAGATACTTATACGTCAAAACCATACGTCAAGACTTGAGTCTATAAAGTCGCCTTGTCCAACTAGAGTATCTAATCCACTAGACTCTTCGGTCGTCGTACAACTTAATTCTTGTTCAAAATCATACGAGACTCGAACCCCTCTATTGACGAAGTCATACTACTAAACACGAAACATTCAAACGGTCTCATTAATAGCCTATTCTCACCTCGATATCATTACGACCTCCTGCGATTGTTTCAATTCTATCACGAAGATACGACGAACGAGATCGCGAAAGAGATTAAAGACTAACATCTCATTGGTATTTGTTTACATCTGTACAACATACCAAAGATGGCTTTTAGACAACCTACACATCATGCCCCTCGAACATTTACTCAACCGAATCAAGATGCGAATTCGCAGACGCGAAGTCAACAAAATGCACAAGAGGGAAATGGGCGTTTAGAAGCAAGTCAAGAATGGGTATTATTCTCACCCGCTGCGCCAAGTTTTACAGAGGGTACCTACACAGCTAGTACAGGGAGGACGAGGGGAACGCGCACAGCTGGTCATTCAAGGATTAGTGATTTTGGAAGTTTAGAAACTGCGGCGAGGAGTTATGGGATTTATGATGATCATGACGTAGATGAGGATGTGGATGCGCAAACTGAGGATGACAATGAGGATGCTGAATTGGATTCCTTGGATAGTCATCTACATGAGTTTCGGACGGATCCAAGTGTTTATGGGAATAGGGAAGATGAGGAGGGTCCTGTGTTACCGAAGCACGATGGCCTTGGAAGTTTTAGGGTAGATGGGATTGGCGAGGATGTTCAACAACATTTATATGCATTCGAGCAGTACAATCCGAGGAGAGTTAAGAGAAGGAGAGAAAGTTTGGAAATTGGAGAAATGGCTTTGGAGAGTGAGAAAGCGGCGGAGATGGAAAGGACAAGGAGGATTGAAATTTGGAGGCTGGAACAGAGTCGAGCTTTGGTAGATGAGATACAACGGGAGACTAGAAGGAGGAAACAATCTATGTCTAGCGAAAAGAGGAGTACTGTTGTTGAAGATAAGGAACAAGAGGACTTGGCTACATTGAATAATGTCGAAGCAGAACCAGCCCCAACGATTACACGCGAAAATGATAGTTTATGGAACAGACTCACTCGAAGAGTTATACGAGATCTAATGGGTATCGATGATGATCTCCTCTCAATTATCTTTGGCGAATCCCTACCAATAGAAGAAGAACTATCAAAAGCATCAGGAAGAGCCATGCCTATCCCCGCTACGGTCACACGACCTGATAAGAGTTCATGGGAATATAGACTCCTTGAACGAATTGCTCGCGAATTGGGGCTGTTGGTCAATCAACTCTCAGATCATCCTAGTGCTTTTACAACCTATCTCCAATCTCAGCAGACACCCCTTCCTTATGCAGGTTTACCCGTCATCCCAGAATCAGCATCGAGTAGCAATTCAAATATGGCCACAGGTATTCCTCTACCGGATCTGGAACTAGAACAAGAACAAGAAGAACATCTTGCCTCAACTCTAAACACCGACCACGATCTAGAATTTCATCCTACAATTCCTCAACCAATATCGATCCCAAACCAAAGTAAAGCAGAAGAATTGGAGGATTCAACACCAAGACAATCATATAGTGCTCCTATTACAAGGGAAGAATGGGAAAGAGATTTGGATATCAAAATGGTCTTCCGTTACTTGAAAAGTAGATTTACTAGTCGAAGCGATAATGTACCGGCTCCAACTGCTTCGAGTTCTGGTTCAGTATTATCGAAAAGTACGAGAGAAAACTTGGCTGTGGAGAATACACCAGATTCGTTAGCGAGAGTAGCGAGAGTGAGGGCTCATCATCCGCTTGTTAACCTTAAGGCGAATAATGGAGGAGTGAGAAAGAGAGGGGTTGTGGGAAGAAGAGGATCAAGTGAGAGTGGAGTAGGTCTAGTGTTAGGTGGATTGGGGAAAGGAATGGGATTGGGAAGTGGTGGGGTATCGATTGGTGGAACACTTAAGAGTTTGAGAATTGGCAGTGGAAGTTCGAGACATTATTGGGATATTGGAGGGAGTTTGGGAGGAAGCAGTACGAGGGGGAGTGTGGTTGTAGGAGGAGGTGGTGGTGCGGGAATGGGTGCTTGGGGGGAAGTTTGATGTGAAGGAGATGAGGTGGGATAAAGTCGCGATTTGATGTGATAATTTGGGTGGTGGTGATGAGTTGAATGAGATGGATAGAATTTTATACACGAAGATATGAACGAGCAAGCATGCATGGATAAATGGAGCATTTTTGGGATTGGGTTTAATGAGCATATCATATTATATCATATCACATAAATATACATAGCGGGAATATTGGGTATCTGCTTTTGGAAATTTGGAAGGAGCATTTAATGGGATTCTTCTTGTTGGGAGATTCGAGAGGGATTGCGAATAGGTTTAGATATCGGGTTATCTATGCATATAAATACAAATATGAATATGGATTTAAATATGGAAACAGACATTATCATTGTGTTGGCTTGACTTTAGTGAATATCCATGAATTATTTTTGATGATGATGATGATGATGATGATGATGATGAGATTCTGGAAGAAAAGTATCAACGACTTTCGTAATCCGATTTGATGATGATTGTTGTTCGTTTTGTTGGTTAGGAGATGGTTAGGAGATGGTATTTGAATAGGGGGTGGCTGGATATGTGGTGGTGATGAGGTGAGGTGAGATGAGATGGTATGGATGGTATGAAAGGGGAGGGAAGGGAAATGGAATAAAATTCTAGTATTTAATAATTGTGATTGTGATTGTGATTGTGATTGAGGTTCTTAGCGGATCTATATAGGTTTTCTGGGGGCTGGGATTAAGGAGAAGGAGAAGGAGAAGGAGAAGGAGAAGGAGAAGGAGAAGGAGAAGGAGAAGGAGAAGGAGAAGGAGAAGGAGAAGGAGAAGGA
>PQXL01000685.1:0-13812 GCA_004916875.1 Botrytis galanthina
GGAAAGGGAGAGGGAGAGGGAGAGGGAGAGGGAGAAGAGCTAAGGTGGGAAGACGTGTATACGACAAAGTGATGAATTGAAACTGATGATCCTTATGAATATTGAAAGGGGAGTTTTGTAGAGACGAGGGGAAAGAGGTTGAAGGATAGAGAGAGAGATAATAATTAAAATAGAGATAGAAATAGATATAAATCAAATGAAATACCTACCCAAATATAACCAATCTCAAAACATTCCCTACCCTACCTACCCAACCCATCAAAAACCTCCACCTACAAACTTGAATACCCATCATCCAAGACTATCCATCCTCCATCCTTCATTATTATAAAATCGAAACACCCCAATCCGTATCATATATATCTTTTTCTGCTTTCACAGTCGGATTTCCAATTTTCCAATTTTCAATAACCCAGATTGATTTATGTAAGATTAATTTTTCTCCAAGGTCATATTTGATAATTCTATTTGATATTTGATATTCGACACTTGAATCTGCAAGAGAAAAGGATATTCGAATTAGTGATAAAGATTTAATGTTGAATCTTGAGAATGAGTTTATATTGGTTAGATATTACTGCGCTTGAAGAATGAGAGAGGTGATGGTAGTTCTCGTGAGGAATGGGTGTACATACCTAGGTATGGATTAGCTTCACGGGAAACAATATGCGAAAGGTAAAAAACTTTTAGTTTCGTTAAGATGAGAGAGAGAGTTCAAAAATACTTTGAATGAGTATAATGAAAACCAATTAATACGAATTAAACGGCACAAGAAACATCATCACAATTCACAATCAAGTTGCAAGAGAAGACTAGAGTTTTTTTTTTGACCAGCAAGAGCATCAACATTAAGTTTATAAAGGAGTGGCTATACTAGATACAATATGAAAATGTAAGAGTAGTATATCTCTTTCTTTTTTTCCAACAACCATGGACAACCCCAATATGTAACAAATGAAAATTCTCCACCGCTCCATCCCATCCCCACAAGATCCTTTCCCCGATTTCCAATTCCTGATCCTCAACTCCTGGTATGAATCCCGATCCCAACTACCGTAATCCTAAATGATTCTTGCGAAAGATCTAAGCACGGAACTTGGCACCGATGGATCTCTTGGTGGTAGCTGCGGTAGCATTACCGGCAGCACCAGCGGTTGAAGCACCAGCGGTTGAAGCACCAGCCATTTGGAAAGCGGCGACACCACCGAAAGGACCAGCGCCCGATGGGTTAGCAACCTTGACCAAGCAGACATTCTCTTGACCACCGACGGATCCAGTGCAGGACATGCCTGCTGGCATGGAGACGGCGATGGGGTAGTCCTCGTTGACGTTCTTGGCACGCTTGACGATACCCATGTTGACGAGAGATCTCATGACGAGCGAACGTTGCTTGGGTGCGGCGATGTTACCCTTGGTACCTGGTACTTGAGTGGTAACCTTGGCTTGGGTACCTTGAGAGAAAGCACCGGTACCAGTTGGGTCGACGATGGCAGAGTATGGTCCAGCTCCGTCAGTGGTGACGATGTGGATAGTTCCACTGAGCTGACCTCCATCGGAAACTTGAGGAAGGGTGGAGCCGGAAGCAGCCATGACAGCAGTCATGTCAGCCATGGTGTTGGCACCAGCCTTTGTCTTTCCAAGACCATCGGTAGCGGCGTTCTTGCTGTTGAAGACAGTGGTGTCGACCTCAGTTTGCTTGTTGGTTCCGGCACCAGGGATGACGGCACCTTGGATACCGAGACCAGTGGTGTTTCCTCCCATGTCACCAGTCTGAAATAATGAGTTAGTATGAATAATTGGAAGTGGAGATGATGAAAGAAGAATCATCAGATGAGAAGAGATGAGATAGATTACTAACCATGACTGCGATCTTGCCATGGGCGGCAACGAGAGGGATGATAGCGGCGACGGCGATAGTATAACGCATATTTGCTGATTTGGGTTGGTTGGTTGGTTTTTAAAGGTTTTTTTTGAAAATTAAAGATTTAAGATGTATAAAGCGGGATACTAGTCAATAGTATGCGGCTGGAAATGAAAGATAATTGGAAGATTGAAAGAAACTGAAAAACTGTTGATGCTGAGGAGAGAATTGTAAACGGAGGGATATTCAGTTCCTTTAATAGTTTCTCGATCACAGGCAAATCGACTCCAGAGTACTATGATCAGACCAATTTCCATACTACGGGAGATAGTATCCAAGAGAAACTTGCCAAGAGCAGTCCAAAGTTCCATACTGGACTCAATGCGAAGGGAAGGAGGACAATGGGAAGCGACGCGAAGTCTGTGCTCAACCTCCGTTCCTGATGCACAGAGCTTATCCGACATATTGTGGATACAAACAATCAAAGGTTTAACTATCTCATCAACATAGTAGCAAAATAGTGGAGTAATTGCCACGACCGGATGATAGATAATTCACACTAGATAAAAAGGTCTAAACTCTTTGCCATTGTAACATTGATGTCCTAACATCCAGGGTAAATTGGACCGACAGTGGACCTACGAGACAGACTGCGGAGAAGGTATCCAGGAAGTACGATGTTTTTTGACTGATGATTTGAATCTTGAGGGGTATCGAAACAGGAAATGTTTTCGCCTCGACAGGTCGCATCGAAGTTTGTATGCTTCTTGGCAGATGTAGTCAAACAGGGTCAGGTTTCTTCATATGATCTTGTCTGTGCACGTTTCCAAAGCCACTCAACTGAAGGGGTGAACACTCATTCGGCTAAGGCTGATTTCATTTGAGACGTTCAAAACATTATGTTGGTTTGAAATATTGTCACTAGACCAATTCCAATAGAAGCAAAGACTGGAGAAAGAACTGCAAGTTTACACGCTTCATGATCAAAACTTGTCAGAATCATGAGTAACCTTATTGCACCCGGCAGACCACAACTCTGAAGAGTCATGTTACCTATAATGCAGTATTTGAATTTTGCTAGACGAGAAGTTGCTTTGAACTGGACTTTGAATACCGGAGGCGGCCCGTCGTATTGCCCCCTTTCCAGCACAGTAGCCTCCAAAATAGTGTTGATGTCGAATTAAGCTTGCTGAATGGTCCCAATCGACCAATCAGTAATTGCTATGGCGATCAATGTGGAGTTTCGATGGAGCATGGAGAAAGGTCTGGAATTAATCCATGACTCTGTGAGTTTGCGTGAAAAATGTAATAATGCTTTGCCGGTCGGTATCTGATACTTGGGACCCTTGAAGCAATCATGTAATTGCATATTGTAGATCCTTTCGATATTCAAACAAACAGACCTCTCACAACTGGTCGAAGCTTTCAAAACCTGAATCTCATCAAGTTGCAAACGCCCAAAAGAAGTTAATTTGTGTTTAAAATTGTGTCAAGATCCAAGGACTGCGCCGCATTGGTAGGTCGGGAGAACTTATTTGATACTGCATTACTGACCTTTGCAAGAATTCTATGCGGCTCATCCCTCTTGTCTAGCAATTGTTTTGTGTTTTGTCTGGTCTGAAATCAATGCAAATAAATTATCGGCAAAACAGAAAGTCTCGACAGTAATGGTCACGTGTCGATATGGCTTAGTCGAAGAACCATGCTTGATTTGGTCATAGTCGATGTCCTAGAGGTTCGACTGGTGTTTCAGAACATGAGCTTCGGATGGAAATGGATTATTGCTCGGATAGCATTGCCTTCCTTAAATCATCCAGCCGGGTGCAGTGACCAAAACGTTTTATATTGCTTTGTTTCTTGCGATGAGAAACTGACTGTACCCAGGCACCAAAACTTCTATCTCATTACAAGCTTCACAGATGTGCTATGCTTAAGGAAATATATGGAGAAATGTGATGGCTGGCAAGGGAGGCTTTGAGGCTCGGTTAGATTTGCATAAACAACCCCCCCATCATAGTCTCAACTTTCTATTGTGTATCTAGGTGACCGGTTATTATCATGACCAAAAACGATATCTCTTCAAAGTTCAAACAAAGTTCATAGCAAACCCACTATGTATCTCCTGAGTTCCAACTTCCAAAACGTTTCAAATACAGCACACACAGAACTGATTCAATGGTGCTCATCTGGAGGCAGGGCTCGAGTTTGTGCGGTAAGAACTTCCTCACATCCTCTCACCATTTCATACATCAGACAAATCCTTTCCAGGTTTCCACCTATATAAAGACTTTCGGCACATATGGGCGTGATATATCAGCCAAAATTCTCGGTTGCATTAAATCCTTATCCAATTCAAGTCCACCGTTTTCATTCGCGGACACACATCAATGAATCTTCTCCAAAGATCTCAGATATACTACATTCTTCTTTGATCATACCACCAATCCATACCCGGCCACTTTCAACAGTTGGAGCCCCAAATTTTACCACTGTACATCCTCTCACTTTGGCAGCGGACCAAAGAATACCTTCATTCCTTTCTTGTTGAAGACGTCGAAGTCTCCATGATTCTTCTCTCGATAGAACAATCTCGCTGTCTCTCTCTTTCCTATCATCGGAACGAAAATCTCTAGCACCAATTCTGGGAAGTGCAGCAAACTCAGACAAGAAGAATGCAGATAACTTCTCGACCAAAGGACCTTTCAGGATCAATGTACCAAATAGACCATTCCCGCGCATTTTATGCCGTAGTAATTTTTCTTGGGCTGTTGCTTCATCCCCTTCTAACAAGACATTATCTCTCAGCAGAAGCCTCTTCTTCATATCCTTTCCTATCGACCAAATTTCGTTTCGCCCACTCCATGCTCGTAAATCCCAATTTTCCCCTCTTGCAGTTCTCCCAGCGGAGACCCAATCTAATAAAAAAAGGGAACCCCCTTCTTTGAGATTGAAAGTTTGTGATTGTTCATATACACTTTCTGCGAAAGGTTGAACTGGATCGGGTAATAAACAAACAGAAGCACCATCCTCAATGGTAACTTGTAAATGTTGACGTGTGATAACATCACGTGTTGGTGATTTGAATATCTTGGTATGACCTTGTGTAACGATACTCAACTTTGCATTTGGGTTGACATCTATCTTGAGATGAACTTGATCCCCACCGACGAGACCTCCACCGTATGTCAGAAGAAAGACCAGGACGCTCTTTTGCTCAGCTGAAGGGGAAGGAGATATCAATTTTAGTGGGTATTGAAAAGTCATCCTTGATAAAGCGGAGATTGAATGAGGTAGTAAGTGAACAACCAAATGGCCCTCGCCTGGAGCAGACGACGAAGGGGGGAAAGGAGATAACATATTGAGAGGTTAAGTAAAGCTCTGGTGAAGGATGAAAAGTATGGTGGAAGGAATATGTTGTTATCGTATCATTTTAGAACTGGTAGAATCGGTAGAGCTGGTGAATGGATAACTTTGGATAATTTTGCTTTGGTATTGGTAGAAAGCAAAGCATCCTTCAAACTGTACAGAGAGAGAGATGGAGAGAGTGACTTATAAATTTAGTATTATCTTTTCGATAATTAATTTCTCCTAATATTTACCCCATTGAAGTGGAGAGAAGATAAGACAAGACAAGACAAGACGAAACAAGGCAAGGCAAGGTAATAAAGGAGCGGGAGCTGGATACATACATACATACACACATAGGTACACACACACATACATACATGGAGACAGGCTGTAACCGTACTTGCATGCTGAAAAGGCTTGAAAATAAGCGTTGGAAGCCTTAAAAAAAGCTGAGTGGCGCTAAAATCCAATCAAAAACGTTCAAACGCGATATTCATTCAATTCTCGCGATACGTCAACATTAAATCACAACTTACAACCAAACGCGCCATATCACCGCAAATCATTCTTTAAATTTCAATCAAATGCGCAATTGATGCGCTGATGAATACTCAACGATTGCCACTCATGGAGATAGAAAATGATGTGTCAAGCACACCAGTCGTCTCTGGTAGAAGGAAATCAGGACGCGCCGTAAAAGCACCCGAGAAATTCGTTCCAGATTTACCATCATCCGCAATTCGTTCCACAAACGCCAAAAGGAAGAGATCCGATGAAGAAGGAGAAGATGACGCGTCAGAGGAGGAAGAAGTAGAAGTAGAAGAAGAGGATGAGGACGATGAATTAGAGGAAGAAAGTGCGGGGGAAGAAGAATTAAAAGAAGCTCGAAGGAAAGCCAGAACTTCTAAGAAACCTGCAGCAAAGAAACCAAAAATAAATGGCACAGCTTCACATGTCAGAGCGCCTGCTGTAAGATTGCCAAATCGACCCAAGAAAGCAAAGACAGTCGTCATAGCAGATGAGGATGCTGAAGGACTTTATGGTATGCGCCATGAGCAATTCTGATCCTATCATTAAGTTATACTGACTTCTTTTATAGCTGATGTTTATACGAGTGGGCGACCATCCGATGAGATTGTTTCTAGCTTCTTGGAAAATTATGCACAAAATGGTCCTGAAGCTGTGGCAGAATTGATAAATTTTGTATTGAAGAGTGCTGGTTGTGACCTTGTTGTCAACGAGGATGATGTTAACGATGCAGATAATGTTAATGGGAAGATTGCAGACCTTCAAGAAGAACACCAAGCAGTAAGTTTTGTCGCATCTCTTGGATTTAACTATGCTGATTTATGTGGCAGCAAAACATATCCGATTATCCATTAATCTCACGAGCGAAGAATAGCCATGCCTTTCGTACCTCTTTCCTCGATTTCTTCGACTCTTTGAACCAAACAATGAATGCCTCTGGAGCACTTTATGATGAGGACGAACCATTAATGGAAAGCATATTTCATTGGATGGCTTCCATGTCGTCTTCGAACCTACGACCTTTCAGACATACTGCGACTGCCGTTGCTTTAACTATTGCTACTTCTACCTGTCAAGTCGCGAAGGAACAAATCGAAATTGCTGCAAGAACATTACGTCAACTCGAAGGAGAGAAGAAAAACAAACGACCCAACAAAGGTAGACTGGCAGACTTTGAGAGGAAGGTTCGGGAAGGAGAAGGCAAGAAGGAGATTTTAGAAGAACGATTGAAGGATATTTTCGATACAATTTGGGTTCATAGATATCGAGATGTTGACCCGAAAATCCGGACAGAATGTATTGAAGCACTAGGTCTTTGGATTCATACCCTACCTGGTTATTGGTTCGACGGGCAATATTTACGATATCTGGGATGGATGCTTACAGATTCGGCTTCAACTATGCGACTCGAAGTGGTTAAACAACTGCAAAGAATTTTGAAGAATTCTGGCAATGTTTCAAGAATGGGTACATTCGTCGAACGATTTAGGCCTCGGATTATTGAAATCGCCACAAGAGATTCGGATGCTGCTGTTCGGTCAAATGCAGTTGATTTGGTTGATATACTTCGAAAGGGAGGAATGCTAGAACCAGATGATATTGATGTCATTGGGAAACTCATTTTCGACTCGGAGCCCAAAGTACGCAAAGCCGTTGTTGCATTTTTTGTTGAGAATGTTAAAGATGTTTTCGATGAAAAAATTGAGCAATTGGGTGGAGAAGATGCCTTGGAGGAGATTTTGACAGTTGACGATGATGATTACGATTCGCCGCGTGCTAGTTGGATTAAACTCAAGTGTCTCGCAGAGGTTCTACAAAACTATGATATTTCTGACGAGGATGAGATGCCCAATCAAATAGATCAAGCGACCATCGAACATTATTTAGATCTTTCCGGTGGGGAGTCAAGATTTACCCTTGCGGCTCAAGCATTATATGAGAAGATGCCGGAGCTCAAAGAATGGGAAGTTTTGGCCGGTTACCTACTTCACGATCATTCTTCTAATCCCAAAGGCAAGGGAACCAATCGAGCATTGAAGGAATGTTTCAAACCAGAAGAGACCGAGGAGATTATTCTGCTAGAGACATTGAATGCAGTGGTCAAGCTCAATCTAAACCAACTCAGCGAGCCAGAAAAATCACGAGACAAAAATAAGAAGAGAAATGCTAGAGCCGAATCAGCAGAGATCAAAGAGACAACAGCTCGTCATTTAGCAGATATCATTCCAAGATTACTCAAAAAATTCGGAGCTCACCCAAAAACTGCCACTGCCGTCTTACGTTTGGAACATTCTTTGAACCTTGGCGTCTTTCAAGAACTTCGACAAGGTTCAACGGGATATGCCAAATTACTTGATGAGATCACTGCTCAATTCAGTGGCCACGCTGATAAGAATGTTCTTACTGAAGCGAGTGCAGCAATATTACATGCACGAAGCTATGAAGAGTTTGAAGACGTCACAGAAAGCAAACTCCAAACATTATGGGAGGATACCACAAATATACTTCAAAATATCAACAAAGCTGGTGAGATATCTGTTCGAGGAGATTTCACAGACTCAATTCTTGTAGAGCTTTCAACCAATCTTTCAAAGGTGGAAAAGCTTGCAAGTATTTCAAATTGTGTTGAAATCCTCGAAGCCGAAGTTGATAGTCAAACCCCATCTCCTATTAGTATCATTTTGAACGTTGTTGCAAGAGGTCAACTTGAGGAATCAAATCCAGATATTGATGCTCAAGAGGATGAAATTGTTATATCGGCTATTCGTTCGGCCATGTTTTATTTCATGTGGAAGGTACATTCGTTGACAAGATCAATCTCATCAGGTGAAGAGATACCAGACGCTGATATCGATTCTCTCAAAGATTGTCAAGAAACCTTCATTCAAAATCTTGTCGCCGCTTTATCTTCTCGAGGTACCCTTGATCCAGTCCGTTTACTTGCAACTGGTACTCTTCTCGATCTTCACGTTTTATTCGCCACTCTACGACCTCAGACAACTGTCGTTGGACAGAAAGATCCCCAAAATCAATCCGAGAACCTTCAATCCCTTTTCAAACAAATCTCTCCAGAAGCCCAAGCGGAATTAACCTCCATCTTTGACCATGCCGAGAAGCACTATGCGAAAAAAGCCAAGAAACGTTTAGAAGAACCAGATGATGACGAAGCTCCGGAAGATGAACCTGAAGACTCAGATGACGAGGATGAGGAAGTCACAGAAAATGAACGACAAAGTGAAACTCTCAAGGCTGAACAACAACTCTGTGAATTGACTGGAAAACTTATCTTGGCTATCCTCGCAAAAGTTATTGATGCCTCGGGACCTATGAAGGGAAAATTACGTAAACGCATTGAGAGGAATAGAAACAGATTGGGTCATAATTTCAAGGAAGTAGTTGCGTATCTGGATGAACCTAAGGAAAAGATCAAGAAAAGTCATAAGAGTAAGGCTCACCAAGCAGCGGCGGAGGCAGCTGCACAGGCAAAGAAAGAAGCTCTAAGGTTGGAATTGGAAGATGAAGATGAAGAAGAGGAAGAAGATGATGATCCTTTTGCGGATGCCGAACCGGAAGAGGGATCGAGGGAAGACTTGAAGAGGAGAGAATTAATCGAGGATGTCAGTGGTGATGAAGAAGAAGTTGAGGGAGAAGGAGAAGGAGATGCTGACGAGAATGGTGATGTGGCTGATGAAGATGAAGATGAAGATATGTTGGGTGATTGAGAGATCGATTGAGATATTTGATTGATTTATGACTCTTTTTTTCTTAATTCTCTTTCTTCCCCTCGCCTTTCATCAGCTCATGTTTCCTCCTTTCTTCCGCTTGCTCTCATTGGCTCTTGCGTTGCTGCGGCAAAAATTACCCAGTCTGTCTGTCTGTCTATCTGTCTATCCATCTATTTCTCGTATGTATGATAATCATCTCGGGAAAAGAAGTCATTTTGTGCTTTTTGATTTGGATCAAGATAGATTCAATTCAATTCAATTTCGATTCGATCTATGCTCTGGATAGAGGAGAGCGTTGCTGGTATCGATTTTCTTGTTTATGTGTTGAAGCTTGGTTTTGCTGGAGGGGGAGTAGGATGGGGTGGGTAGGTGGTGGAAGGTGGGTGGTGGAAGGTGGACGGTGGAAGGTGAAAGTTGCAATGTTGAATAAGTATGGAGATTAGATGAGATGAGATTTACTGTACTGTGCTGTGCATAGGTGCATAGGTGCAAAGATACTTGCAATTGCATATGTGTAGGTATGTGTTTAATGAATAGGATTTTTTTTTCCACATTGTATAGTATAGAGATTTATGTGATGCATGGATGGATGGGTGCTATGATGATGTTTTTTTGTGTGTGTTTTTTTTGTTTTTTATCATGGTGATTTATTCGTGCAAGTAATAACGTGTATGTATGTACTATGTACTATGTACTATGTACTATGTACTATGTACTATGTACTATGTACTATGTACTATGTACTATGTACTATGTACTATGTACTATGTACTATGTACCTACTCTATACTTCGTACAAGTTGGAGATTTAGTGATAAATAAGAACAACCCAGTAGTTAATTTGATTCAGTAGAGTAGATCAATGTTCATAGATCTTTTTGGGAAAGAGTTTCTTCTAAAATATGAGTATCAATTATTCTTCTCCTCATTTTGATCCGCATCTGCATGAGAAGTAATCTTACATACCTACATAAAACCAATAAATTCTTCACCACAAAACCATACATACAATAGGTACATGAAGTGATAAAATGCCAAAGATTCAATTCGACTCTATGAATTAAGATTAGAGAGAGCAATAAAGCCATATGTATGAAGAGGTGTAGTAGATATACTATTCCTTGCAGTATGATTGATTGATTGATTGATTACCGAGTTCTGTAAATGCCATTCCATCCCATTTCATTTCCCATACTTGACAAAGCCCTCTCCAATCCACCCGTCATGTGCTAATTTCGCGAGAAAGACAAAACGCCTCCGAGGTATCATATTCTCATGCCATTCATTCCCACCCACCGTACCCACTGTACCCATGAAATATATCTGACTCGTTCTCCATTTCATCTTCCATCGATACTCCTTAATCTATCGGCCTTCTTGATACAAAATGAAGTATCTATCTAGCCCAGCCCAGCCCAGCCCAGCCCAATCTAGTTTCTCCTACAAATCGATAACCACGATTCCAGATTTCCACTCATTTTTTTAACCTCTCAAATCCCAACTTTCCCAAATTACCTCCAGCATAATGCATTAATGGTCTTCCCTGCATAGGGAAAGGCCAAAAGAGAGGATTTTCTTCTTCCCCTGCCAAACCGATACCGCGCATCATATCTGCCTCATCAACTTGTGTACAAAATTGATTGAGAGAATTGGGGGAAGGACGAGCCTGGGCATCGAAAATATCAGGTTCTATTGGTTCTTGGCTATCATCAGGGACTTCAATATTCCACTTTTTAGCCAGATGACGAAGGATATTGCAGGCGCGAGCAGCAAATCCATGACAGCTAGCCATCTCTTTGAGATCTGTAATTCCTTGAGTGACTTTCTCTACGCCGGTCTTTGCATTACCAAGTGTTACGAGGTGAGTAATACTTGAGGCGAGGATAAAGTGAGGCACAAAAGAGGGAGTACGCCTCAGCGTATAAAGTTGAGCGTAGGAGCTGGTGAGGGCAGAGATTGCATCTGCAGCTTGGTTACAAACATCACGAGGTGACACTCCCGATCCGATTAGGGAAAGTTTGATAAAGGGGCGGAACAAAAGTAAGATGGCATAGTGATAGTACATACTAGAAATATATCATTAGCACGTGACTTACATTATACACAGCCTACTGTGAGACTTACTGTGAAAATAATACAGCTGGTGTGAAGTTATGTCCTAAACGTAGAGCGGCAGGAATCGAGTCGTACCATCGAAGAAACTTGGTATATAATTTGAGCAACGAATTGCTATTGATATTGGAGCCAGGGGCATAGAAAAGATACAAAGCTTGGTGAACTAGTTCAGAAAGCTCACAAAAAGTTGCGTATACACTTCTGATATTCGATGGTTGAGTACAATTACGTTCAAGTGGTGCTCCTAGATGTGTCAGCAAGAGTATCCCACAGTAAATGTGAATGTGATCGTATAGAATTTACCATCATCTGTATATGGAATCCAAGCAGATGCTTCAATTGTATTAACAATCGCTGGCTTTACATTCAACTTGGTAATATGTGAAAATTGAGGTACTCGCCCAATAGTCAATGACCAGGCTCTATATTGTGTCAGTACTTAACTCATCAGGAAACCCATAGTTAAATCCATGCTTAAATGCTATGAATAGAAAGTGAAATCCAAACTTACTGGTCTAAAGAGAAGGCGCCCCAAAATGTGGCTAATCGTACGGCTTGTGATCCCTCTACTGGTTCACTAGGTAATTGCCCCTCTGCTTCAAGATGAAGACCCATCTCAATTGCCAATCGAAGTGATTGCCCCGAAAGATAAATACTTGCACTAGAGCGACCTCCACTAGCCTCTCTAATTGCCATCAGACCCAATGCTTGAATTGTTGTCAAGGAATGTTGGTCTTTTTCCAATTTAAGCAAACGAGTAGCTTCGGCGAAAAAATGTCCACCAGCAGTACCACTATCGTGAGGATCCGTTCTTGCATTTACATTGGCAGAGAATCGACATCCTAAAGCCAATATCGCATTCACTAGTAGCTCACTACAATGCTCCGTTTTCCCGGTCTTATAATCATGAAGAAAATGCTCCTTGCTCAAAGAGGCAAATGTTGGATATTCCCAACAAAAGTATAGTGCCATAAGATGGTCTACGAATTCAGAATCCGATGTAACTTTAGTCCATGATGCGGGTGGAAAGGATGGACTATCTTCCCGTAACGAACCAATGCCTTGACCGAGAATCGTTTCTTGACCTTGACCTCTAGCATATAGTACTGTACTATTGGGAGTCGAATGATTGGATGCTTCCTCCGGCCAGGTACCCCCAATTGCCGGATGATCATGATTCTCAGGCAGATTAGCAGGTTCTGTTTGCCAATTCATCAAGTCATCACTCGCTGCCATACCAGATGATATGTTGTGAGTATCAGGCCATTGATTCCACATTCCCTGCATTTCCCCTTGTTGAAAGTCGGCAGTTGGTCCTTGCAAACCACTTTTTCCCCATGATGTGAATGGAGCCGTTATGATTCCTCTAACCGGCCTGAGCGCATTCCCGATCGCTTGGTGATCTGTAAAGCTTGTATATGTCGTGATATTTCCTCCTTCAGCCGATGAACTCTGCGATGGAGTTTGTAACTTGTCCGCAATGCTTTTCAATCCTTCCCCTTGTCGAAGTCGATCGATTACCTGCGCTGTCTGATCCTGTGAAGCGATAGCAGCAAGCACACGTTCACTTTGCTGTTGATAAGCCTTTAAGTGTTCGATTTCCGATCTCATATTCTCTTTTGATTGACGTACGGGAACTTCGTAAACACATTCGACGTTCTTTTGAGATGCACATCTTGCGCAAGGAGTTTCGCCATCACACTATAAAATCCAAAATATTAGCATTGACAAAAGACGTTATTTGAGAGCTTGAGCGAAGGTAATAAAGCTTGAATTGATAGAAATAAATACTGTAAATAGATACCTTTGCACGCTTCTTTCTACATTCTGTGCAAGCATTTGGTGTCACAATACCAAGACCCCGCCGCCTCTTTGGATTGACTGTGTCCCGGTCCTTGTCCTTGTCTCTGTCGTCCATTCTGAATATCTGTGAGAAGACAGTGATGTGATACTATTCGTGATTGTTGTTGATCTTGATGTTGAGCAGAACGATCAATCGCATGTTCTGTTGTGAAGATTGTTGAATTCTCGATGAAGAATGATGAACATTAACATGGCCGTCTTTTCACACCCTTGAAAGATGATGAATGCAGGGTTTCGTTGAAAGGGGATTAAGTTGCTACCTAGGCCGGTATATTTATGCTTTTCCCCTGTAATCTCCTGATTTTCTCTCCCAAAAAGTTACTAGTAAGTATTGGCGCCAGTATGGTTTATTTTTTGTTTTGAAGAGAGACT
>PQXL01000686.1:0-13654 GCA_004916875.1 Botrytis galanthina
TCTAATATAATAATATTATAATTATGATTTAAAATTATATACAGTTTTGCCTCGCATATATAGTTTTGCCTTGCATACACAGTTTTGTCTCATATATATAGTTTTGCTTTATATACACAGTTTTACTTTATATACACAGTTTTGCTTCATATATATAGTTTTGCTTTTTATTTATAATTTCATTTTATATATATAGTTTTTTCTTTTAAATACAGCTTATACACTATAATAAAAAACCAGCGATCTCCACTAAGGTAGAAAAAGTAAGAGACACATAAATTTTCTAACGATCGGGTGAGAATTTTGAAAGCAGAGTAAAAATGATTTGATTCGCTCAATGAGTTATATTTGCTTGGGTCAAGAGTTTGAATACAACAAGCGGTAATGACACTACCAAAAATCTTCATCAAAAGCAGTAAATCCACAGAATTCCAGAATTCCCATCCTTTCCTATCTCGAACCCCCCCAAAACCTTGCGCATAAATCTCCGCTCCCGTCTCAACTCCAGCCATGCTAATAAAAAAACCACCTCTCCATACCATACGTACTACGGCATACATGATTCTCCACCGAAACAAAAACCATCAGGTTTGAATAGCTGTCCGTACTGAGATATACTGACGTATTGATAGTTTACTCCTCAGAACGTATTGGATGAGAACAAAAATAATACTTCGAATGGAAAGAATCACATTACTATCATCCCGTTTACGATTGTTCGAATATCCGTGGACCCGAGTAATGATTATGACCAAGAATCATTTCATTGGCAAAGATGGCAGCCACGAGACAGTTACAACAATTATGGATCTTCGTATACATAGAAATACAGATCGGTACCGTGATATTCAATAAACTCAGCCCATCACAACGTAAACTCACACTGAACATTTTGAGAAGGCAACGTCAGTATGGTAAACGTAATAAAGAGTCAGATTGGACACCAAACTTTGGTGATTAAATTAGTTTCGGTGGTCAGCACACACATACACACACACTCTCTCTCTCTCTCTCTAATTTTCCCATTCTACACAGCCAAACTCCCAAATATTATCCCGTCCATCATCCATTCTACCTCTCCAATAATCCCCTTCCTTCGAACACATCACTTCTCATCACCCGCACCATTTTCTGAGTAATCTCCACCGATAATTCACAAATCCCACATCATCAACCTCAACATCGCCAAATGATGATTCAAAGCATCTCAAAACCGCATTCATACCCACTTAACATATTTCAGCAACTTTAGCCATACTCGAACATACTCAAGTGAAGGATAAGTTCATCTAAACACATATGTACAATTCACCCGTCCATCCCATTCATCCACACGCTGCAGGCTATGTTCCTCTTGTATCTTCAAAGACCCTTGAGGCAGAAGAATTATGTCTACTCATATCATTTATTCGCCATTAATCATTATTAAAAACTGCATCACTCATCGCATCTTGCCTCACATCTCAAAAATTTAATTCATTAAATGATAAATTGACTAGCTAATCAATTCCACAGATGAGATGAACCTTTGGACTATGTACTAATCTGCATGTAAAAACCGCAAAGTGTGATATATCCTTATCCATAGAATTTGATTTGCGGAACCCTATTATATCTGCAAGATGTCTGATTAACCCATTTCATCTCAAAGTTGACGACAACGTCAAGAACGACGATCAGGTCACCGGCCAAGACCAAAAAAGAAAAGCATGGCCCTGAAAACACAAAGCCCACTTCAACAAACGCATATTTCCTCCCACTTCAATTTATCCTAACCTCCAACTCACGTTCCATCATCCGGTTAGCAAGTTTCGCAAAACCCCAGCAACGAAACTGAATCATGATATCACACTCATCTCTACTCAAACACATCTTCATACATTCCTCCCAAACATCCTCTCCCAACCTCTCCTCAATTACCATCATATAGCGCTCCAGATCTGTGTGCTCATCTGCCACTTCTTCATCATCGTAGTCCATATCCTCCAACTTAGAATATCGGCGCATCATGCTCACATCAACCGCGATTCTCAACTCATTCAAAACAGAAGCACATACTTTTATAAATGAACCCGGAAATCCAATTCTCTTGAGAGGTTCGTGGAGGATGTTGATCTTGTGCATAACTGTGTTGTCAGGTTTGCATACTTGCGTTGGGTTTTGGACGCTTGTGATGCAGGTTACTGTTGCCGCGGTAAACATGATGTATTGAGGAAACTAGTGGATAATGAAATTAGTTATCAAGTTCGCAAATACAACGAAAGAACATATGAAGAGACGTGACCAGACAAAACATACCCAAGCGCTTCTAAAAGCGTCGGACTTGATAAAATCCGCATATATTGGAAACTCATGTTTCCGAAGTTTTTCTTCGTGTTCTTTGAGAAATCCCCTCGGACGTGGCTTTACGATATCGCAAATAAATTTGCACGCATTTGTAAGCTTGTCAATCATTCCATCTCTCGCTTCATCGCCCTCGGGGACGAGAATATAAGTGCGAAGAAGGAGAATCTTGGTATGGTGATATGATAACCACAATTCTGATCTTTGGCGATTCTGTACTTCATCTAAGTCCTCGAGTTTCGCTTGGATTAATGGTTCTGCTTTCTTCTTCCAGGCGGGAAAGGTGGTGACGAGGTATGATTGAACAAGTCTTAAACGTTCTTCGGGTTCGTGCTTGCGGAATCCATAGAATTGGTCGAGGATGTTGCTCGTAATTATTGCCAGTCTGGAGGGTATTTTGGTTAGTGATATTCTTGAAGCCACCAGGAGAAAGAAGTTACTTACTCGAATTGGAGGTTAGATGCAAGGTTTGTGGAGAGATCACCTGGAAAAGCAGGAACGAGATTGTTGGGTGTAAATTGTCTGTCGTTGAGGATTCTCGGTAACTCCTAATTAAATTGTTAGTCAATCCTTTGATCCAAGTTTATTCATTATGATATTATATCCATCCATATCTGATATCTGCAGTGCAAACAAAGGACAGCTGAAGTTCTGAAGTCCGCCATGATTGTTAAGTCAATAAATCAATGTCAACTAAACAGGTCAATTAAACATATTATCCGAGCCCCCACGTATTCGGAGGGCAGGTGCTCTTGACTCGAGGAAAGGGGCCAGCACCTTGACAAAGTAATGACAAAACAAATCTGCCAACAGAGAGTATGCAGAACGTTGCATGTTAACTTAGCAGAAATAAATAGCTTACCTGATCAATATCATCAATCTTGAGACGTTGTGGTCTATCCAAAGCATAACTCAAGAATTTGTCCAGAAAGAAAGCTGCCCAGAAAACTCGCTTTTGACATTCCACCTCGACCAGATCAATAACACATCTCTTGCTATAATGTCTGCTCAACTCAAGTGTGAAGATCAAGCTGACGACGTTGGAAAAACTACTCCAGCACTGGTTGATTCGACTTCTAGCAATAAGATAGTAACATTGGAGAAGTCGAGCTTGAACGCTAATTAAATGTGGTGGACCAGTCTCTGATTGCAATTGTTCTTCGGCTAATTGAAAGTTGAGCATACTATTGAAGATGTAAAGGTTAGCAGAAGAATACAGTGGAAGGATTGTTTACTGACCTGGTGTCCACCCATTCTGATTTCGCGCTGTAAGTTTCAGCGGAAGCAAAGATCATGAAAACGATGGCATCCCTGCTTTTAAGATAACCTGCTTCCAAGAGATTACCGCCAGCCTCCAACAACTCATCTGTCCAGCGTTCAACACTAGGTCTGTGTAGAAATAGAATGCTTGGGGAGAACTTGTCAAAATAAATCTGAACAAGTTTAGCACCCTCATCAGGACTTGGTAGGGTTACCAATCCAGGTTGACTGATAGGCATTGGTAGATCACCATAAGCAAGAACAGAAACAGGCGTATTTGGATCAAATACTTGCTGAGCTTCTTGGATCTGATTAGCAGTTGAACTACTACCCGCCGGCTGCTGAGGTTGTGACATCATTTGATTGAAATTTAGATTCTCGCCGAATGAACCTATTGCCGGTGGCATTTTTACGTCTTCTCCTTCCATTGGAGATTTAGAATTGGCCAAGTTAGATCCAGCAACGAAGACTTTGTGTCGAGGATCAGGTCTGTAGTTCGGATTTGGGTTGATTTTAATTTTCCGACCACGAGCATAATCGTTGTTATAAGAACAATCCTTTTTATCGTAAACGCAGTTGGTGCATGGAAAATTGCCGGAGCACCTAGCTTTTCCTCTGCGCGACTATTAGTAATTTCATGCCAAGTTTTGTAATTATCTCGAAGTGAATATATGTTGAATTCAGGGGGGTGAATCTCGAAAAAGCTTACATTCTACATTGGTCACAAGCTTGAGTGACCTTGCTTCGCTCTTTAGTTCTTTCATACTTTTTTCGCACAGGCTTGAATGAATCGTCATGTGGAATGTTGGCTTTAGATGAGATTTTGTCCATCATGACGAAGAAAGTATCCGGATTTTGGTGGAAATCTTCTTCAAGTCGCGTGTGGTGGTTGTAATAAATACTCGCAGGTTGTATTTTGCACTTGTAAATCGAGAAAATAAGAACAAAAGAGTCTGGCAAGAGAAATAGAACTTTAGGAAGATATCTGTGGGCTGTTTTAAGATGAAGCCGTATGATTTGAAAATAAAAACAACGGCAGAGGTTGTGACGAGCCGTGGAGGATAAACATCGAAAATCTCTAGCGAGCCAATCAAAATTCGACAATTCCAGATATCGAAGGTGGAATGACTTTGATATACACAAAATGTTATTTCAATTCACTGTGTAGAAGAAAGTACGGATGTATAGGGAACATGAATACCTAATCAGAGAAATTCCTGACGGTATCTAGGTGTTGATTTACTTAATTTGTTGACAGAGATGCGCCATCGCCTACGTTTCTACGTGAAAATTGCTGTAAACATTACCATTCAGTATCGCACAAAATGTTTTGAAGGGACACCAGTTGGTGAAATCAATGGAAATAAAATCAGTTCAAAGACAACGCTAGGTTTCTCATATTCAAAACAATTACAGCTAATAGTACTTTCCGAACATAGGGCAACTGTCTTCTGACATCTTCAAGTATTGCCTCCTCTCACCAGCAGAATGCTTCAATTTTTCTATATCATTCGACTTGACACTTTTCCGGTTGCCGAATATGTCCAATTTCTCCCATTCACTCACCTTGCCAACGCTTTGATTTGCTGATAAGTGAGGTGAATCAATCATCTCCTTGACTTCCTCCTTTACAGACGATTTCGAAGTCTCAAACTCGCTACCATTCTTAGTCACCTCTGTTTTCTCGAGATCAACTTTCTTCACCCCAATTGCAAAGCCTTGATCCGTTACAAGAGCTTGATCAAGATCATAGCTCTTAATGAAACAACTAGCGATCAATCCAATTACAGCAAATGAACACATGGCGAACCAGATAGTCTTAATGGATGCTGCAGATACAAGCCTAAAGTCCACGACTTCCGGATTTTTGGGTGGTAGAGCATTGATCAGTGGAATCAAAGCCACTACATTGGCAGCCACCTGTTCGATCGTGTATCCAAATTGTGCTACGATTATGGCAAAGTCTTGAGTGGCTCTGAGTTCGGCAAGCATTCTATTCTGTAATATGCCACCCCCACTAATTACTGTTAGCACAAGCTCAGGAGGAAACATAAAAATATCCACTGGGCAAAAAGTCAAGCAACATACAAACAACACAAGAAAAAAGACAAAACTTACATCGCCACCCCAACCGTCTGACCCAACGCCCTAAAGAACGTGAACAATCCTGCTGCAGTAGCAGCATCCTCCTGCGGAGCCGAAGCTTGAATAGCTAAACTCATAGCTGGATATAGAAGTCCCATACCAATACCACTTCCTAGCATCAAAAAAATCCACGCCACGACCGGTGTTCCAACATCAAGAAGATATAGCATACCACAACCAAAAGCTGTTAAAGCCCATCCGAGCCATAGACTCCAACGATATTTCCCAGTCTTTGCAGCCACGATTCCAACGATCATCGCTGTTGGTACGATAGTGAGGGTTTCCGGGAGGGCGGCCACACCTGCCATCATTGATGTATAGCCTTGGACAGACATGAAGTAGAAAGGGGCGTAATACACGATTGACCAAAGGATCATCCCGTGTAAGAAAGTACAAAAATAAGCAATTGTCGTTGAAGGGTTGTGGAAAAGTCGAGTTGGCATGATGGGTTTCTTTGCAAACATCGCTTCATAGATGCAGAAAATGATAAGTCCAGTAGCTCCTATCAGCAGTGGAACCAAAGTATGCCAGCTTGTCCATGAATAACTGACTCCACCCCAAGTCAAAGGGATAAGCAATGAGGTTAGTGACCCAACAAAGATGATTGATCCGATGTAATCGATTTCAGATAACTTCTCCTCTATCGTTCTTTCTTTCCTCTCCAATTTCAAGAACCAAACACATCCTACAAAGCCTACTGCGATTATGGGTAGATTGAGGTAGAATATCCATCTCCAAGCATTTCTATCAGCCAAGGTACCACCAATTAGTGGTCCAGTGACACTACCCAATGCCCATACAACTCCTAAAAGAGCCATTGCATTTCCTCTTTGGCGTAATGGTACCATATCCGTTATTAAAGCTTCTGTGAGTGCAAGAATGCCACCAACACCACTTCCTTGTAGACAACGGCCTACTAACAAGGAAGGCATACTTTGTGCTGCTCCCCCCAGACTGGAGCCAATTGTAAAAAGAAAGAGTGAGAATAAGAGTAATGGTCTGCGTCCAAATACATGTGATAGTGCTATGAATACGGGTTGCCAAATGGTAGAAGTGAGGAGGAAAGAGGTACCAGCCCAGAAAGCCTCAATTGCATTTCCATTGAGGGCTTCAGATATTGTCTGTTTTCAGATTCAAGTGTTAGAGGGGAGTTAAAGGAAAGAATGATTGGAAGAAATAACTGACTGGAAGAGCAACTGCTATTGTTGTGGCATCAAGTGCACAAGCAAGATTAACAATCAATATAGAAGTACACGCAGCAATATATCTCTTTCCTGGGGCAAAGACTGCTGCTGGTTCATTGCCAGCTGTGATGATAGTTGTTGGTGCCATGTTTGTTGGACCTTGAACTGTCCTGAAGCACTTAGGTCATTGATGAAGATGTTACACAGATTAAGATTTTTGAAAAGAATACAATTCGAACATGAAGATAATGAGCATGAAGATGTTGAATATTCCAAGTATCGTGGCAATTCATCCCTCAAATAAGAAAGTTTTCTTTGAAACAAGCCAGACCTGCAGGCTCAACCAAGAACGCACGTGAATATCTTGTCGATAGCTACATACTAAACATGAACGAATTGCTAGACATTTAAGCCAAAAAAGCAGATCCAACATTCAAGCAAATGAAACAGAACAGGATCCGAAAGTTAAAATATGTCCACGTCGGTAATACTGTTTTGCAGTCTAGCTGGAACTCAAAATATGTTCTGGCAGCACAGATTGTTGGCAATCAGGATACTGGAACTCAAGTTGTTCCAGACTGCCGGTTGATGACTTGTTCTAAATATGATAACGGCATTCATCAAAGCGGTACTTGTTCGGAAAAAGCCTCCATGCCCTTTCAAAAACAGATAGCCATAGAACCACTCCCCCACATAACCGAACACATATTATTAGTGTGTCGGCTGCTGAAGTTATAAGGCTCGAGTAAGGTTATGAGCATTCTAAAGACAGGGTAGCGGATGAGGTCACCTGAAACTTATCTACCGAAGTCTACAGAGAGTCTGAGGGTAGAACTTGTGGCTTTTGTGTGAGAACAGATGGTCCAAGAGCCGGAAACTTCGTATTGGTTTGCTCCACCTCAACGTTCGCCATTCATATACCCTTTAGTCTCTATCACTATTGCCAGTACTCTCGACTCAATAAGAGGAGCTTTGGATCTCCCTCCAATTGTCAATTGTTATACTCAAAATTTCCTTGGGTTTCGTCATAAGCGGGTCACTTTTCAAAATTGATCGACAGACTCATTGGAGGGTGACTTGGTGCGAATAGCCTCTACCTCTCCGTTTACTCATGGCTATTTGGTTCGTACCTAGATATACCTATAAGATACGAAAAATCAGAAGCTATTAGAAACAACAAAAGATATCAGCAAAGTATCATTTTGAAGACGTTCAAATACACTTCGGACCGTTCATGATCACGTGTGAGGGGAAACAAGCCTAAACCCTGCACAACCCTGCCCTGAATCACCCTGAACCATTTTGATGGACTCGAGATTACCATTTTTAGCAAGAAGCATCCGCTAATAATACCTAGCTGGGCCCCCTACTCGAATGCTATTTGTATTGTTTTGCCTAGATCTTCTTCTGATATCAAACTTTCCATGATATCAACAGTCTCCATGCTTTCACAAAATATTCAATCTTATCGAGTGATGAGAGAAATACGATGTTCAATTTTCTACATTCATAATCTGGCTCATTATCCATCATTTAATGCTCTGGGTCTAGATTCATCTATTCCCCCTCCCCCCAATTCTGCATGATGAAGTGACTGGAAGTCTCCGCTCTCATTTCTAGTCAACCCCCTAGTATCTGCATTTCTATCCTCCAACTCATTCTGTCCTCGACGTCGTATATGACTCAATGTCATCAATTCTACTGCAGTTTTATTTTTTGATATCCCACTTCGACCTCCACTGGAACCACTTGTGTTAGGATCCCTATCACTCGTTATGGCAGATCCATATAGACGACGAGCTGATGCAGTAATGCGATTCAAGAGTGGACGAAAGTTTGGGAGACAGGCGCACACGATTGCCATTCCAACATGAACCGCCGACCAAAGTTCTGCTCGTGGAAAATCGACATTTTGACTACCGGGAGCATATCCAAGAACGACTCGTACAACACCTGTTACGATGACGCTTTGATAATGTTAGTATGAACTGAGACGCAAGGCGAATGTAGGTATACATACAAACTTCCTAGGAGGAAGATGCCTCCAACCAATACTTTCTGAGAATTTGGCATTTGAAGTCCAATTACCACGCCGATTGGTAAGATCAAAATCCCAATATCAATCACAATTTCAACCACCCCCATAACCATCCAATAGATATTGAAATTAAAACACCATCCACCAGCCGAAGGTCCAATCCAGAATCGATTTGCTGGAACACAACTGATACTTGTCGCGATAGTACCGACCAACCACCATACGATAATAAATCCCATAAAGACCCAAAAAGGCCGGACTAAACTCGAGGAGAATATCCGACGATACATGAGAAGGATTGAGATTTTAATAGCCGTCACGACTGAAAAATAAAGAATGGCGCAAACCCATGACATTATAAGATATGTGACATGAGGCTTATAATCGAAGGTAGGAGAATCGCGATCGATGGTCTCGCCGCCGCTTGGATCCGATTTCACGCCTATGAAGATTGATTATGAATATGCTGGATACCTAGGTACTGGTACTGGTACTATGAATATTCTCTCACATACCATAGAGAAGAAGACTACCCGTGATAATCAACAATAAGACCCCAGTCAAGATCCACCAATCATCAGCCGCAGTACCGGCTTTCGTTAATTTTCGTGTCAGGAATCGAAGAATGACGGCGATTACTGCTAAGATGGTAACGACAAGAGCAGCAGTCGTTGTATGTTGAGAATTTTCATTCTGCATGACTACTTTTCATTCATGGAGCGAAAATATATTATCGATGGATAAAATGAACCCCCCATGAGAATAATTTCTACGAAAAGATGGATGGTCCAACATCTTATCATTTCTATATCCAGGTGTGTACCACACATTTGATCATCAGCCGCTCATAGATAGGCAGGTACTGTTACGAGAGGGAAAATTTATGTCAGGATTAGCGGAGTCTGTACAACGAACATATGTTGTGTTCCTTGTTGAAATCCAAGAATTATTGTTGGCGGAGAATGGAGGATGGAAAATGATAGGTCGATCGATCATGGTTACATATATATCCAAGTATTTTTCATTTCATCCGAGGAATTGAGGTAGGTAGGGTATATTTTCTGTGAAGGATCATCTGAGAATTGAATATTGAATTATATGTGGAGTAGTTTTGGTTGATGTTACATATATACCTAGTCATGTCCATTTCATACATTGTAGATCTCCCATTTCGTTCTCTCATCTGCCAATTTGGGCAACGATTGTAGTAGGGTAGGACAACTACCCGGTGAGAGGCATTGAGTTATCTTGTGTTAACATACGATATATATAATATATACAATATATACACGACCGTATATACACGACCGTATATACACGACCATTAAACACAGCAAAACATATCTAATCGGATGGATTTCCCCACCGTGTTATCATCTTTTGTGATACCGACGACATGGTTTGACAGCGTCCACATCATCTCTGCTTACTCTCGTCCCCCAACGATATCATGTTCATGGATAAAGACGAAACAAAAACTGACTAATAGGATCTCCATCCCTCTCTTCCTTCAAGCCATTCTCATCACACGCCAAGAGTAGTTAGACGATACGAGGTAGTAGTCATTATCCATCATGGTCCATCATTATCAATTATCACATTCTTTTACTATCCCATATACATCCCACTCGACATCTTACGTTACCTACCTACCTACCTACCTACACAGTCGCATTTCGGTCAAAAGCGGTATTATCATCATATGCCGTGTATGCCGTGATACCATCTACCGTCTTCCAGTCGAAATTCACTTCTCACCTGGGTTCTCCCAACAGGAAGTGTAGAATTCAATGCCGTGCCGCAATCATACAGGAAGCTCTCCACTTTTCTATGGGAAGCAAATCTATCGCTTTGAATTGAGCGCTTAACTTTTTCACAACTATGACAGCTTCTTTTTAGAAATTTCATTTCGGAGATTCCTCAATTGTCGATCGGTTTAAGAAGCATTGAGATACTTTACTTGACGACGAGTTTATTTATCGTGGTAATCTTGACTGTCTTTCCCACAAAAAGAACGTGATCTTTCTTTGAGATAAGGACCAAGAGGTTGAGAGCTACCTAGCATCTACTTACATTTATTTGATCTCTCCAGGCGAATTTTATAATTCATACTTCAGTTTCTTATCAGTACTATCACTCTCTTCATACATCACCGACACGATGGATTTCTCAAAACCAATGCATATCGTCATTGTAAGTACATTATCTATTCATCCATCATCCAATGTCCAATCCCAATTCCCATCATCCATTATTTATCCCCTTACTTCCCTTCTCTTCCCTTCCGTCTCTTCCCGCCCCGCCCCGTTCCGTTCAATCCTCCCCTTCCCTTCATAGTCTTCCACCCCCCCTCCCTAACCCTCCCTAACCCCTCCCCACTAACATCCCCCTCCAAACCTAAAGATCGGCGGCTCCAGCACCGGCCTCATGCAAGGCACCATGCTCTCCCACCTCCCCACCCCCCACAACATCACCATACTCGAACGACACAGCTCCTCACTCCGTCCGGACCTCGCCGCCGGTATCACCACCTGGCCCGAATTCGAACTCTTTATGAAATCTCACGACCGCGTTGCTCAACCCTGGTCTATTCACTCTCCTACTGTGCAATTTTTAAATAAAGATGCCAGTGTCAAGAGAGAGATGAAGAGAGAATTAAAGATGACGAGTTGGAGCGTGATTTATTATCGTCTTCGACGAAATTTTGATGGTTTGAAGAGTGAATTTTGTGATGGAGAAGTGGTGATTCCTGAGTCTGAGGGAGGAAAAGATGGTGATTATCATGATGAAGAGGAAGATCACCCAAAAGGGAACAGCCAAGGAAAACGTGAATTCTTGACTGGAATGAATGTTACATCTCTCAGCAAACTTTCCGACGGTGGCGTCGAGATAATCTACGAGAATCAAAATGAGGCAAATAAAGAATTGAAAATGAAAGCCGACATGGTGATCCTAGCCGATGGAGCAAATTCCTCTCTGAGAGCAAAATACTTTCCAGATGTCAAGAGAGAGTATGCAGGCTATGTAGCATTTCGAGGAACGGTTTTGGAATCCGAGGTTTCGGAAGAGACAAAGAAGATATTTGATCCTAGTTTGACGTATTTTTCTTACAAGGGGGGATATATACTTTTGTACGTCTTAGTTTTCTTTCTTTCTTCTTTTCACTCAATTTCCTGCTCGCTTTCCTTACTCTTTGACTTCCTCGACTTCCTCGACTTTCACAATCTCCCAATCTCCCAATCTCCCCATCTTCAACCCCCTAAACCTTCAAACCCCAACCTAACAAATAATCAGATACATAATCCCCGGACCAAACGGCTCCCTAGCCCCTGGCTCCCGCCGTTACAACTGGGTATGGTATCACCCAATATCACCCTCTCCTTCCCTCACCTCCCTCATGACCGACACCACCGGTGTTCTCCACCGTACCACCCTCCCCGCCGGTCTCATGAACCCCACAGCCTGGACTCCCTACCTCACCCTCTCCCAATCCATCATGTGTGCGCCCTTTGCAGAAATCATATCCAAAACTCCCTCTCCCTTCATAACCGCCATTAACGATTCTGCGCTTCCGTGCGCGCTACTCCCGGGTTTCGATAACAGAGTTTTAATCACCGGTGAAGCATTGAATCTCATGCGTCCACATATGGCACTTAGTACGACACAGAGTGCGATGCAAGCGTTGGAGTTGGAGAAAGTGTTTAAGGGAAGTTTAACGTTGGGAGAATGGGAGAAGAGAGTGGTGAAGTGGGGGAAGGTGGGAGTGTGCAAGACGAATGCATTTGGGCTTTGGAATTTGAGCGGGGTGGGAGCGGCGTTGCCGTGGGTGTTGAAATTGTTGGGGGTTTTGGTGGGGGTTTTGTGAGGGGGGATGAAGAGCGAGAGAAAGGGGGAGAGGAAAGAGAAAGGGGGAGAGGAAAGAGAAAGGGGGAGAGGAAAGAGAAAGGGGGAGAAGAAAGAGAAAGGGAAATCAATTGGCTGGAGTTGATCTGGAGTTGAAATATCAATCCTCCACCACCATGACTCCTAACCACCTTTCCAGGCTGCGAACCAACAAAATACAAACAATGCGATACCACAAACCCCTCATACCATCCACCCAAAAATCAAAAACCTTAGAGAAAACTCTCCACTTGCAAAGCAAAAAGCCATTCACTCATCAGTCAATCATTTAACACCAAACACCAAGAAAAAACACCACAAATACCAACGACCAATATCAAAAGTTCCATACAATACAATATCAAGCATAGATAGATATCCCATTTCTTCGCATATCAGGTATTTTCTTGCAATTCTTTTTTAGCTATTTATTCGTGAGCGGGTAGCTACTATGTATCAAAAATACCAATTTATTAAATATGTGATGTGATGGGTGAGAAGTTCGACACTTGTGTTCATTGTAGTACATACGTACAGATGTAAATGTATGTAAATGTATCTATCTGTGTATGTCCATGCACCTAAAGATGTAAACTTTACTCACTCACTCACTCACCCAATCCGAGGAGAAGTTACGAGTAGAAGAATATGCTTGCTTATAGATGTATATATGATCTTTGCGTATAAAGTTTATAGGTTATTCTATATTCTATATTCTATGTTCTATGTTCTATATTCTATATTCTATATTCTATATTCTATATTCTATATTCTATATTCTATATTCTATATTCTATATTCT
>PQXL01000687.1:0-13637 GCA_004916875.1 Botrytis galanthina
TCAATAATAATTTGAAATAATATAATAAATTAGATATAATAAAATGATATTATAGAATATCAATATATAAATAATCTACTTCAAATAAAAATTAAAAATATCAATTATTGATTAAAAAATGAATTTTGGAAGTGATAATATATTTTTGGTGTGCCGTTTATTTCGTCCAGAGTGAGAGTGTTAAAGTTTAACTCATTCTAGGATGTTCATACTTTTCTAAACGAATTTTGACATACTGAAAGTCATCAAATTTCATTTGTTGGAGTTACATACACTTTGTAAGCTCTATTCTTAGAAAGAGATATCGCAATGCCTCACACTTCAAGCATCATGTAATGAATCGTTCCTTTGAAAATATGCCTACAGTCATCTTATAGTCGTTCCATTAGTGTACATATGGAGAATGTCAAAAGTGCAATATTATGCTCGGCAAAGTTTTGAAGCTGCTGTTCGCTGAACATTGTGACCTTTGATATTTTTGATCGATTGTTATGACAGTGACCTTTGAATTTGAACTTGCTACGATATAGCTCCTTACATTCTTAGCAGTCATGACCGTACGTAGGATAAGTCCTCATGGACGCCACCTTCTCCTCATATCATCACTCATAATTCTTACGTTGATCTATCTTTATAACTTCTCTATGCCTCACTACACCCAAATTTCCAACTACGCACCCCTCAGAAAAACTAGCCATACGTCAAAAGTTGCAATAGCCACATTCCTATCCGGTGGCGAAGATCCCTCCGCGCTCCCAGAAGACGACTTTTATTTTCAGGCCACCAGAACACTGACATATCAGCTCTTACACGATCCCAGAACGCGGTCGAAGAGAACAGATATCCCCTTCATTGTCCTCTGCACTCAGAACGTTGCCGCGTCGAAACTCGAACGTTTAGAACTCGACGGTGCAACAGTGAAAGTTGTACCCGATGTGCCCCTCTCGTTCTGGATATCGACAGGAGTAACGCGATGGAAAGACCAGTTCACCAAATTGCGGATATTCGAGATGGTAGAGTGCGAGCGGATTCTGTTCATAGATGCTGATACGTTGATTATCGAGCCGCTTGATGGGATTTTCGACGAAGTGATGATACAAACTCCTATGACTTCACTGCTACATAGGGCCCAAGAGGTGAAGTCCGACGAAATGCCAATACCCAGTAATTATACCTTCGCCGCCCGCAGCGATAATGCTTTCTCCGGAGAAAGAAACCACCCTTACCCACCACCCCCGACGAGCAGCTTCTCAGCTGGATTCTGGGTTGCGGCACCGAGTAAGGAGATGTTTGAATATTTGATGAGTGTGATGAGACATTGGAGGAGGTTCAATCCCCATACGATGGAGCAGAGTTTGTTGAATCATGCATTTAGACGAGAGGGACCAATGCCGTGGTTCGAATTGGGGTGGGAGTGGAGTGCTACGTGGCCGAGTTTGAAGGATTGGGAGGCAGGTGTGAAGAGCCTGCATGAGAAATGGGATCGTACGGGACCAGAGGAAATTAGAGAGAAGTGGCGAAAAGTGAAGAGCGAGATGGAAGTTTTTCAACAGAGGCCTCGGAAGTGATATTGAGTAAGAGGTTGTTTGAATCACCAAGCAGGGAATATTGAATATTGAAGTGAAGTGAAATTAATAAAATATCTTTTCTCCATTTCACAGGTTCTCTACTCTAAGATCAAGAACAAAAATTTGTACATTCGAAATAGCAATAATTATATGTGTGCCCAGCCATTTTCCTTGAGAACCTGCATCTCATTTACTAGACAGTAAACCCCCTTCTCATGAACTTCTGTTTTTCCTACAACTAATGCCTCACTGCGCCAGCGTTGAACCCTTATTTGAACTAAGAAACGTTCGGTGTACCTCTTTAGAAATCCTGTCCATCGAGCCCACCTATTACACCATATCCCCTCTAGAATCTCACTTTTGCTCGGCCACTTCCCCCTTTTGGAATTCACAATACTATCAGCTTCAGCATTGTACGAAACTCTTACTTTTGGATTAAGCCAAACGCCTTTCGTCAAACTCAAACTGTTATCTGCGTGAATCAGACAGCATTCTGATCCTTCTAAATGATACTGCGCAAGACTATCTTGAACCCCACGAAAGCGCAGAGATGGATTCTCATAAAATGGTTCGGCTTGGAAGACTACTATTCCATTCCAGCAGGACTTAACCGGTATTGGCGCGTGTGTCTTCATCGCATTCCGCGATTCGGCAGCCAGGAAAAAGGGCCAGGTTAGTGTGATTGATTTTTCGCCTTCGATGTCGCGGAGAGCAAAAGTGTCATAAAAGAGCGGAGGTTTGGAAAAGTCGATTGCACAGGCAGCTGCGTAGTTACCATCTCTTGTTGCAAGTAGAGTTACGACATCTTCGGTCTATAAACCGAGTAAGGAGAATTAGTTTATTGGAGGACTGTACAGCGGGTTGGAAGGAAGCAAATGGCTGAGATACCGTGAAAATAACGTCGTTTAGCCACAGTATCTTGTCAAACGATCGTTCTTTTTGACCATCCGTCCCGTCTGCAAGCTTTTTCAGCTTGTCCATAACTCTATTTCGTAATTTTGCAAGATAAGGGATTCGGCGTAGTTCTTTTGTGGCTCTACTCGTTTGTATCCATCCCTCCTCGTCTGGATTTGGTATCCGTTCCACTTCATCTTTGTGTGTAACATCCAACAACTCAATGCTCCTCTCTACACCTAGCTTCCCCAATTCCACATCTAAGTCCTTCAGAGCACCCTTGGTGTCATCCAAACTGCCACTTTCTACAACGGAGATATAGACATTGTCCACCCCATAATATCTCACTAGTTCCAATAGAGCAGCACTCCAATGAGAGCGTAGAATGAGCTCAGTGTTCCAATGCATGCTCGCAATGAATATACGATCTTTGCGAGTGACAGTGTCGGATGGGGCCGAGGATAGAGAAACTCGCCTCAGCGATGAACTGAGAGAAATCGTTAGGAAAAAGTCGATCGATAGTAAAACGAGGAGGGGAATAGTAGCCAAGCGGAGCCAGCTCCGGCCCTGACGCCATAATCGCAGGTTAGGATACAGAAGCATACGTATAAGGTGTTTCTATATATCAGATAGCTCTGTGTGTAGAGAAAAGACTTCATTTTGCTATTGGAGAGTACAAAAGGGGATTTGGTGCTGATGATATCGGCACAGCCACCTCGGATGTGAGCACTGTCAGACAAACTCATCTTTCTGACATAACATGCACATATTGGGAACCATATGCATATAAAGCCACTTCCTCTGATTGGCTGAATTGAAAGGGATTGGGTGGATCAGAGTAAGCTTGGGACGATGGGCATCCTGGTCAACGGGCATGATACCAAGTGGTTCATTCGGTACTGCGCCTACCGCTAAATGGAAGTTGTTCTATGATCCTGGAGTCGTCAAAAGCTTCCTTTTGGTGGAGTTGTGTGTAACTGATATACGAAGGTTGAAAGAGTCCACGGGTACCTAGGCAAGTCTTTTGAAACCCACTTTGAATCTTGTACGCAGGTACATGGAATAAGTTATGTTACACCGCTTTTATTTTGCCATTAATAGAATTATTCTGCCAGTACAAACCAATCCTGGCTAACTGGCTAACGAAGGCGGTATAACATAACTTATTCCATACCGTCTATCGTAAACTCTGGTATGCTCCGAAGTTTTAAAGATTTCATCACTGCTTTAAGTGGTTCCCCTTAAATTTCAAATTACAACGTCTTTGATTATTTTATTGTATAAATGATTGATTTGAATAATAAAAAAACATCAATTATTGACTTTAAAACAAATTGAAAGTAGCACTGTTTGTTGGCGTGCCGTTTTTTCCGTCCAGGGCGTGACGACATACTTGATTCGAATTTATCCCGATTAGCGCCATAGTCAAGAACATTTACCCTGTAACACTACACTGCATGTCAGACCGTTAGCACCAGCACTGCAAAGCTTGTTTCTACTGGTTACTATGCAGATTCCGGCAGCAGCAACCAAATGTAGAGCGACAGGACCCGCCACAACTCTCCCCAAAACAAGCTTTACTCTGCTCTTGCTCGCGCTTTTAGTCCTGGATGCTAAGGAAAGTCTCAGGTATGTATGTTACTTTGCCAGCACGGAAGTCATTGACTGATATACAAGCCTGATCACTACTCGTGCGGCCAGGAAGTATGCCACACTCCACTCACAGGCACGTCCCGTAAAGTAAGATACAAGATGATTGGTGGCCCATTAATTAAGTGGATTGTTGCCTCCGTACTTTCTGGCAGCACGAGTAATGTCTGTTCAAAAGTGTCCCATGAGGTGCATATCGGAGAATCGTACCATTCAGAGGCTTTCATCCTCAAAGTAGAGATGGTGTTTTGCCATCGAAAGCAAAAGCAAAGATCGTGCTTGAGTCAAGCTTGGGACTTCACTTTTTGCATCAGAGTCCGCGTCCATTATGCATAGTTCGCATTCTGGCTATTCTCATCATTATCGTAGTGACTCCAAGATAGTTGTTACACAGAATCGACAAATGGTATTCATTGCTTTATTTGATAAATGATTGTTCTTCGGGTGCAATTCAATCTGATTGACACTAATATGATACTAATTACATAGAAAATAGGGGCCAAGTATAAACATTTTGGGGTTGAAAGTAAAAGTTAAGGGAAACAAAAGGATGAATGTGCAGGATATGGAGCATTCTCCTCCTAACTGGCGTTCGCTCAGTCTAACGACTAGGAGTTTACGCTTTACAGGCACTGGGAATAGTAGGCATTCGTGATCTTGCAACTATATGGAGCAGCACAGGTCGTTGGGCCAGTCCATCCTGTTCCGCCGCACTTTCCGTACTGGGATTGAGTAGTCTCGGCGGACGTCGCAGTTGTGCTTTCAACCAGAGGAGAGGTCGTTGGCGTTGGTACTTTGACTAAAGTGGTAGCCTCGACCTTATCAGCCTCACTCGCTTTCTTCCCAGACAGAATGAATGTGACCATGCCGTGGGCGGGGACTGTAGCACTGACGGCACCACCACTGACAGTGGCGCTGAGACTAGCCATAGAGTTCTGGCTTTGAGAAGTCACATACGCAACGACGCTCGATGCTGAGAAGCCAGTGGTCGTCACTTGAACGGCAGTGGAGGCACTGTTGGTATTGATCATTTGCACGGAAACAGTGCCGTCAGTGTTCTTGAATGCGCTGGTGTTGATCCCAGCTGGAGCCCCAGAAGTAGCAACACGGACAGCACCGGGGCGCACCGATCGGCTAAAGTGTGCGTATGCCCAGAGTCTGGCAGAGGGATTTACGGTTGTTCCAGCAATCTGAATAAGCCCAGCATTGTTTGTCGTGGATTCGATACCCTCCCAGTAGAAGTAAGCACTGACATTTCCTTTGACGATTGCTGTATAGATGTTGTTTGCCCACGTGTAGCCATCAGAGCTAGATCCAGTCGAGTACCAGTTTGCATTCCAGGCATCTGTCGTTTCTTTCTCCGTCATCCAAGTTGGGCGAGAAATCTTGATGGGCGAGGTTGGGTCGCTTGAATAACCATGGGATGTAATTCTCGCAATCATATTTTCGACACCAGCTGCAACAAGTTGCGCCGTAGCCGTAACTTGGTCTTCCCACCCAACCATATCGCAGCAGTTGATACCGACCTCACTTAGGCCAGCGGCAGTAAGAGCTGGATGAAGCACTTTGATGAAGCTTGCCGCTTGTGTACCCGAAGCCAACATGGAGGAATAAGCCGTGCTGAGAAGTTCTTGTTAGTGTTAAATCGCTAGAGGGTGCAAATACAGTACTTACGTGTAGTCAGGCTCATTCAAAAAGCCCAAATACTTGTAATCAATGCCAACAGAAGAGTAATATTTGATATACTGGATCAGGAACTCGGCATATGCGTGCATCCAATCTCCTGACGAGCAGGATTCGCCGGTCATACCACACAAGTAACCTCCGTTGGTTTCCTTGCCGTTGGTTTTCATAAAGCCGGGTGCACTCCAAGCGTTTGCATAGAATCTTGTCACTCCATAAGCCTTTGCTTGTTGGGAGACCCATACTTGGTGGCTATCACTGCCATCCCAAACATATTTGGGAGTGCCACTAGGTGAGCCGGGACTGGTTGGCTCAATACTGTCGCCTGATCCCCCGGAACCAATGCGATTTCGAAGGATGGTGAAGCCTGCTCCAGCGGTCGGACTGAAGAGAAGGTCAAGTGCGTGGCTTCGTTGGGTAGTAGGAAGGTTGTAAAGATCATTCGCTCGACCGAATGCTTGAGAGAATCCGAAGCCGTCCATGGTCTGATAAGTTGTGCCAACATTGACATTGATAGCGGCAAGAGCCACTTGAGCGGCAAGCGCCAGGAAAGAAAATCGATACAACATTGTTCGTGATAAACGAAATTGCGAGAGAGTGAAAGATGCAAAGAAAGATGCTAAATAATTTTCGCAGAAGGGAGAATAGTCATTGTCTTTATTCTCTTCATTTAACCATACATAATCCTTCAATCACCTTTCTTGACAAGGGCAAGTCAGTACCACACAAAAACATTGTCATTTCAGAAGCAGATCTGCCTGCCCTTCTCGGATAATATGGTGATAATGTCCCATAATATAGTGATAATGTCCCGCAGGTAGAGTGAAGTTGGAGCCCAAATTTCTTTAAACAATGCATGGGGTAGCAGACGGCCTTTATTCTCCTACTATGATCCCTCTCAATTGTGTTCCTGTATGCTCACTAGCACACAAGTGACTTGGTATTTACCATGTTCTTTTGAAAAATTCGCTCAATATTGGCAAGGATCATTACTTTAAGGTTATTCTAGAGCCAATTGGCTTCCCTCTGAATGAAACAAAACACCTCAAAATGAAAGTACTCGACAGAAATACAAGGCATTTAATGAAGAATCCGTTGAAATAAAGATCAAACAACTACCGTGTTTTCCACAACCTTAACCCCACAAAAAGCTTAAAATTCTAATCCTTGCTAGCCTTGAGCAAATTCTTCAAAAGAACATGATAATTATACTGAAACCTGGACTTTCCCACGCCGCCGCTGATTGAAACGAACGCGGCCCACACAATATGACAAATAGGCCGTGTCGTCTCAAGCCCTCATATGAGTCGACTTGATGGGACTGATGAAATGCGGGGTTGCTTTTTTATTTCAGGAGTGAGGAATGTCTGAATTCGGACGCTCCCCAGGAGTGCTAGGTTGTCTAGTACCTCTAGTAGAGCCTAGAATCGTTACCCCCTGCCTGGAAGAACAGACTTGACACTTGATGAATTAGCGCTATAGTATGCCCGAGGAGCTAAAATTAGTTAACCTTAATTGATAAGCTCATCTTTATGAATCAAGTGAAAGAAATTATGTAAATAATACTCTATCTACTACAATTGATTGGAGGATGTCCGACTACTCTGAAGTCATGATTCTCCTCGTATTTCTATCTATATCTATCTAGTAACAGCATAAATTATATAACTTGAAGCTGAATAATGAAACTCTATACTATGCACGGAAAACGTAATCTGGAAGTGATATGACTTATATAGCTAGTGTTTATAATTCTTCTTTCTATGAATCTTAAAAAGGTGATCAATATTTCTATTCAATTTACCTGTCTATATCTACATTATTTATTAGTCTTGTATATATTCTCTCATGTCTCTACTACTACTACATACTAATCTACTCTGATTCGTCTATGATATATAAAGACTTTTCTTATATAACCTCTATCACCTTGTACTCTTTCACAATAGACTAATGAAATGATTAGATTCTTCGATTGCAGAGTTGTGAAATTGTACAATTATACGATCTATACTCAAAACCAACGATCTGCACTCAAAAGTTGAATTTTGTCACTATTTGTCCCAAAAGGACATCATAATATAGTATCCCAAAGCTGATTTCGGCGCAAATGGGAAGCGGGGAAGTGTCATACAGACAGAGGAACTACCGTTTAAGTTGCGACGTGGCATCGGCTTTGATCATGTGGCAATTTGTGAACGCAGATCCAACTTCCGGTTAAATTAAGCTTTTTAGGCTTTAAAAGGGGTGTTGAACATGGTGCCCATAATGGGAACTCTGTTAAAGTAGGTATGGTTCACGTGGTGCTAGAGCAGGGGCAGCTATCGCTCATCAGTACTAGCAAGAGCTCTATCATATAGAGCTCTTCCTCTCATAGCTAGCTTCAATAAATCAATCTAATTCAACCTCTGAATGCCCTCACTTCCTAGTCTATGCTTCCCACCATATCCTGTAGAAATTCATACTTGAAACAAACTCATCATTTTCAATATCACCAGACATAGGCCCTGTCGCCGTAATCTATTTCCCAACCTGCTCAAATTGTCTATACGATAGCCAATGAATAAGACATCTCCTGACTTGAGCCTATCCAACAACTTCCCGTACTCGAAGACGGATTTGCCGTGGCTTAAGGAAGTTCAGCTCCTCTAGAGAAGATTCTACATTCGAACTATACGGTAAAGTGTCGGTAATTCGGGTGCATCTCCTGGCTCACTCAAAGCTTTCAAGGTATAAAGCTGCGTACTTTTCATGCCTTGACGCTGTAATTGTCTATTCGTATAATTCTAGCTCTAGCGTGGGGATGAACACTTCCAAAGTTATGATGACTCAGGTTGTTTATGCTTTATACTAAAGCAGCAATTCCTCTGCCACTTGCTTGTTGTTATTCCATAGCGTCTCCCAATTCCGTTATAGAGGCAGCGGGGCAAACACTCGAGCTAGCTGTATATATTAGGAGTCCGGTGTACCTCGCGTTAGGATGTTGAAGAGGGAACGAACATTCAGGTCTCAAGCACATTTTCTATAAGAAATCGCAAAAAGACTTAAAACCTATCTTGATTTAAAGAGAAGCAAAATATCCAGGAACACCTTGAGCCATACTCACATAATCAAACCTAATACTCAGGCTCATATCCATGAAGAACAGGGAGGAAAAGAAAATTTCACTCTGAAAAGTGCACTTATTGCCACCGCTTCAGTCATTCAAAATCAAAATCAAGTAGCATTACCTATGCTGCTAGAGTCAGCAAACCAGGCTAGTAAGGTAAAAGACCGTAATCGCCCCTAGAGCTGATGATACGTCCCTGGTAAAGAAATTACAAGTTACAAGAATCAACCATCATGATCTAATCTAAACTATTGCGGATTAAATAACTCACAAGAAAGTATATACTATAAATCAAATCAATCAGTATAATAGTATATAAACTCCTATATAGTATGTAAGTAATACATCGCTTACGTATAACTCTATTGAGACAATATACTCTCTACTAATTCATAAATATTAAACTGTAGAGAATATCCATAGAATCGCAGGGGATTCTAGTAAGCGTAATTCCATAATCATCTACATAACAATAGTCTAGTAGGAAACTATATACATCATACCAGTAGATCAAAGTAAAACCAGGAGGCTCATCAATTCAAAAACGCCATTTGTATGTCCCAGGAGAAGCGCTAAGCCCTCCCCACAACTGTCAAACAGCCGAGGTTGAATCACTACCCATTGATCCCCGTCTTGTCAATCATGTCAATTATGCTTATTGTTGTTTTAAGCTTGAGCTAAGGATTCCCTGTATAGTTCAGATGAAAGCTTCTATGAGCGAAGATGAACGGTTTGGTAATGTGTAATCAGCACAGGCAAAAGTATTTTCTGTAATCAATATGCGGGTCGGTATAGTGATGATTATTGGATTTTGTAAAATATTAATACATGTAATATCCATAACTGAAAACATTCAGTGTGATTATTTTAGTGAATATTACTAAAGATTTATTGAAATACTAAAATATAACTTTCAATTTTATATATTCCTATTCATAGTAAACTGTAGAACATTCATTTCTTAATTTAATATATATAAAATATCTATTTCATAATTTAATATGGCTAGGAACAGATGTGTTATATTGAATTCTAGTATTTAAATACATTGCTAATAGTTCTAGATATGAGAATAATTACGGGAGTAACATCATCAATTCCCTTTTCAAACGCATTAGCTATCACATTAATATTCCAATACACACTACAGTTTTACTATAGTATATTATTGCCTACACTGCACTATGTGATGAGAGGGTAGAATGATTATTGAAGTACGAGAAGTTGCTAGAGGTTGGATCAAGTGATCCGAAGGGGATGGAGGTTGGAGTTGAGGTTGTGATGAAGGAGTCAGAGGAATAGAAATAGCTAGATTTTCTGAAAGGGAGATTGCGGACTGGTGGAGAAGGGGGTTTGGATGAGAATTTTGAGTGGGGATGGATGTATTAATGGATTAATGGATTAATGAATTGATGAATTGATGACTGATATTTCGATATTTGCTTCTTAGTGAAAGTACTCCTACAACCAGAAAGTATACAACTTCTGCCTCAACAGGATTAAGCTACTGTAGGGAAACTTTCTAACATTCAGGAAAGATATGAATCATTGAAATTTGTATTGAAAGCAGTAAAGCTTTAATATAACCAAGTTATTCAATCGATTCGTTTTTCTAAATCTTTATTTAATATAATAGGATTGAAAGCACAAAGAAGCAATGGATTTTATTAGCCTATTAAAGTTGATATAGTATATTTAGTGTAAAATTGAAGGTATATACTTTCTGGCTATACAAACAAGAAGTTATATATAAAAGATTCAGAAAGAACTTTGACTTCGTCTTCTCACCTAATATTATTTGACTAGCTTTGCTTTTTACTCTCTACTATTAAGCATGTGACTAATAATGATTCGTATTCAGGTATCTTTTGAATGAACATTATCTTATATTTTTAACAAAAAAGTATAAATCTCATTTCAAGTTAAACAAAAATAGTAAACAAAAAGTTACATCATTCGATTTTAACATAGAAAGAAAGTACACGAAAACAACGGCTGTCTTAGACAACCAATGGGACTAATGTAGTAAACTTTATTCATTCCGGCTTACATAAAGTCGTGTCTCACTTATTCAAATTCTACATTCATTATCATATCTCCCATCCTCATTCCTTAATCCATAAACGTCACCGTCTTCGTCCTGACCCATTCCTCCAAGCCAAGCGATCCAAATCGTCCAAATCCACTATTCTTCATGCCTCCATGCGGGAGTCCCGCCTCGTCATGTACACTCCCATTATGTCCATTAATATGCACGGCACCACTTTCCACCGCTCTTGCAATGCGTAATCCCCGCTGTAAATCCCGGGTATAGATACCTGCTGCGAGCCCGTAGTCGGTATCGTTGGAGATACGGATCGCTTCTTCTTCGGTGGAGATTTCGATCACTGAGACGGTGGGCCCGAAAGATTCTTCTCGGTAGATGGACATGGAGGGGTTAACGGATTTGAGAATTACTGGGGACATTTTGGTGGTGGGGGAGGAATCAGCGGGTGGTGTGCCATGGAGAATGGAGCCGCCTTTGGAGAGGGAATCGGAGATTAAAGATGCGTTTTTAGAGACGCCTTGAGAGGTGATGAGGGTTGTTGGTGAAGGGAACATCTCTGCAGTAGCGGCTGCTAACTCCTTTTCGCTGCATGGTTTGTTAGTTTTATTTCGTACTTTCGTTGTCTTCTGCTTGTTGAGCAGACAACAGCGACGAGGCAAACAAAAAAGGAAATGAAGAATGGAGAACTTACAATTCTGCTGCAACATTCTTGTGGACAAGAATTCTTTCTGTACTCATACAGATTTGACCCGAGTGTAAGAAAGCCCCCTTTGCACACTCCACAGCCGCTAGTTTCAAATCCGCATCTTCCCACACAATCACACTAGCTTTTCCACCCAACTCCAATACCACAGGCTTAAGATTCTTTCCTGCCAATTCTCCATAAACTCTTCCTACCCTGGTACTACCCGTAAAATTAATCTTTTTAATAATCGGGCTCTCAATAATTTGTGCTGTTCTCGCCGGAGCATCTTCACTTGAAATTGCTATGTATGTTAATACACCTTTAGGTAACCCAGCTTTGTGTAAGATATCACAAATATGCCAACTACACATTGGTGAAAACTCTGGTGCTTTGAGAATTGCACAATTGCCAGCTGCGAGTGCATAAGTGATGCTTCGGAAACCGAGAATATAGGGGGCATTCCAGGGTGCAGCGCCGAGGATCACTCCATAAGGTTCTTTGTAGACAAGTGCACTTCGACCTTCCTCTGACGTCATGGGGATACTACCCGCGATGGAACTTATACGGCCAGCCACGTCGAGAAGACCTTCTCGAGCAAGATGAGTATTAAATCCGGCCCAAACGGGGTCGGAGCCGGTTTCTTTAATCATGGTTTCTTCGAGAGTAGACTTTTGTTCGAGCATTATCTCGGCTGCTCGAAGAAAGATATCGCGTTTCTGGGGTGGCGGTAACCTGCTCCATGCTGGGTAGGCCTTTTGAGCTGTATCCAAAGCGAGTTCAATATCAGATGCAGATGCAGATACACAATCGTGAAGGTGTGAATTATCTGATGGCGAATAGACGGGAAAGGTTCTGCTAGATTGATGAGGTTCGTTGTTGATAATGAGGGGTATTGTGTGAATTGAAGTTGAGGATGAAACTGCATCGTTAATTTTGGATGATGTCTTGGCTGTGGTGCCAATGGCTTCAGTGGCGGAAGGAGACATATTTTTGTGAATATAATAATCAAATTTGTATATCGCAAGGAGAGTGTGGTATGATAGAACCAAGATCGCATACAAAGGAAATATAATGTGTTTTTGTAGTCTTCAGTAGAAGGATTGAAGGGTCTGGTGATGAAAATATTGCATTACCTAAGCCAAGTTACGAAACAACTCCTACTTTTATTAGTAGCTCTGGGATCAAGTCTGTAGATTGTGGGATCCTGCTTACAAGTTGTTGATTCTATGATTGTAGGCGAGCGAGGCGGGCAAGCAAGGAACAGCGGAACAATTGGATAATAGTGGAGAAGTGGGGGCAAATTGATTGTTGGGCTACAGTCTAACGGTCGGATCCTTCGAATGTTGTAACCAACCCCGCTCATAAGTATGGGGTCAAAGAGGGAGCCGCAAGTTTAGTCCACCCACGGAATGGAGAAGTGGCTTGGAGATACCCGGGAAATACTTACGGCATTGTTGGTAAGAAATGTAGATGCCAATGAGAGACTAGAAGTATCGAAGCAAACACCTTATGCAACTAGGTAGGTGGGTATAATCCATGCCAATAACGAGGAAATAAGAACAATTGACAGAATGACAGAAGGACATAAGGGAAATAGGGAAACACTAAGACCGAGTCTTTGGTAAAAGGTTGTGACCTTGCCGGCTCCTAAGAAAACCACATCCATCCACTTTCCGGAAACTTCTCCGGTACTTTATCGACTTCATTGGCGATTCAATTATGCATACGGAACTGACCTCGATGGTAAGAAGGCACCCGTACCACATGAAACAATCCATCTCATCATTTTTCTATTCGTTATTTCTCATTTGTCTCGTAACCGATATCCCTACATCTTGCACAACCCTGTATCTTGCACACTTTGATTTATTAAATTAAAAATCAATTTTAAATTCAAATATCGTTATAATGATTTAAAAATCGAAACGATAAAATTTTATATTTACAAGAAAATAATATCAAAAATTTGAAAAATTCAAAATATTAAATCAAATATTAATT
>PQXL01000688.1:0-13507 GCA_004916875.1 Botrytis galanthina
TTTTATTTTATTCATTTTATTATCTTTTAAATTTATTTAATGATAAGATTGAGATGAGAATAAGAGCAAGTAATAATTTCATGGTGATTCCAGCATCTATAGATTTTCAATCCCGCAGAGTTTATTTATTCAAGACTCGAAAGTCTAAAGTCCCAAAAACAAATACCCAACAATCCCACTCTCTCAAACCCCTCAAACCTCAAGTCAGATGAGAGAATATAATACAATAAATCCGTTGATCCCCGGAAAATCGAGAGATATAGACGATCTATAGTAGAGTTTGAGATTGGATATGATATGATGTGATACGATATAACATAATGTAGAGAGTGATCTTATCATGTTGAAAATTATACATACTCTATAGAAGGGTATTGATCTATTTCATTTCCTCATATCCTCGTTATCTTCGTTTCATCCTTCGCTATGCTATGCTACCTATGCTATGCTATGTTGCATGATGCTACGTTGAAAGACGTTTTTTGAATTTGATATATGCACTGCAATGTAATCTTCTCAACCTCATACAGAGCACATTCATCATTCTCCATCCACAAATTCAGCCCTCAGCTCATTGCTTATCCTTTATCCTCACCTCGCCTCCATTTCTTATTCCCCATCTTCCCCACCCCTTTCAATACTAGCTACCAATTTAGAGCTTTCAGAAGTCGGACTCATCTCTAAACTTCCTCCTTTCCCCAATGGGCTTGCTCTCGCACTCAATGTACCACCCCCCCTTTCCTTGTAAACTCTTTCCAACGGTCCTCCATTACTTTTACCACCTACTCCATTTCCTCTATAACCATTTCCTTGTTCACGTCTTTGACGAAATTGCGGTTGAGAATTCGATCTATAAGGTGATATTGGTGATGAAGGTGGTGGAGAAGAAAACATTTCTCGACTTTGTCTTACATCACTTTCATATCCAGATCTAATAGGTGAGGCCATTGATCTTTGTGGTGTGGAACTTCTTTCCCTTGTCCATTTTGGAGTCAATGGTAAATTTTCATCCCAAGGTGTTCCTCCCCTTGAATATCTATCATTTCCATCTTCTTCATAACCAGGTTGATAAGCCTCACCATGTCTCTTAACAGGACTCTCATCATAAGGATCAAATCCTACTTTCTTTCTCGCCATCGCTCTTGTTCGTTTACGTTCCGAATCATTACCACCGGCGCCAGTAGTAGATGATTCATGAAGGAAGAAAGTTAGGAATTCATCTGGAACGGATAGATGAGTGGATTGTTGAAACTGCTGAAGTGCAGTAAGACGTATAAGCATTTCGAGAAGAGAAAGAGAAGAACGGAGATTGATGTCGATTTGCAGTGGTTGAGTAGGAGACTCGGAGCGGTTAAATGAGAGAGGCATAGGAGATATAGGGCGTGGTAGAAGATGTGTTTCTTTTGAGGGGGTAGCTGGAGCTGGAGAGGATATTTTGAGATTTGAGAGATTCGTGGTTAGATCGTTAGTAGAGGTTTGTTCGGCCGAAGTATTTGGTCGACTATATGAAGAATCTCCATTTGATTCAGACTCAAACTCTTCTTCAGATTCTGAATCTTCAGCTTCAGTATACACTTCCAAGGCAAGCCATTCTGGGTCGAGATCATGAGGAAGTCGCCATGCTGTGTTTGTCTCTTGTGGTATTTCTATAGTTTCCTTCGATGGTGATTCTGGTGCCATACTTTCTCGTCGAAGTTGCTCATCGATATCAAATTCATCATCTTCTTCATCCTCTCGTTTTGGCCTTTCTTCGTTCGGTTCAGAGAATTCCTCTGGAGGTATATCTTCACCATCATCGTACCATTCGTTTTGTGTCTCCTGCCCCTCCATCATTCGTCTTGGTGGCATAGCATTAATATCTCGCTTCAATAGTAAAACGGGACTATTTGTTTCATCCTGATTACCAATATTTAATATTTTGCCAGTATCTGCATAAAATATCTTGGATATCTGATGAATTGGTAAGTATTCTCTAATACCTGCCAATTTGACATCTCCATATGGTCCAGGTTGTGGTTCTCCTTCCTCGAACGTGTGAACCCGATCGTCATCAAAATCCTCGATTATCTCAAGCTGATATGCGTATTCTGTTGCTTTGCCCTCGCCACTGATCAAGGAAGAGTCTTTCGCAGTCAAATAATCCCGGGCCTCTTTAGAATGATGTAATTGTCCAGATGGTCCATATGTAGATCTGAGAGGTACTCGTAAAAGTCTGACTTTGGCCTTATGTATAACTTCTTTCCAAGTAGTTTCTCTCATACCCTCTTCATCATGAGCTCGGTAAGCATGTCCGGCAAATAACATGTATAAAGAGAGAGTAAGTGTTGTTCCAACTTGTACTGGTCTGTTTGGATTCCTGGAATATTGATGATCTGCAGCAGTAAGAAGATTACTTGCTTGTAATAATCTGGACGGTGATACAGTAGCTGGAAGTGTTGTTGAGAGGTTCGCCCCGGAAGTGGTGATGGCTAAATTGATAAGTGGGACGGCGTCCTCGATTTTCGTCAAGAGCTTCTTAATATCTCTGAGAATCTCTCGAATCTCAGTCTCATGAGCAGCTTGTGTTTTTGCTTTGGTTTTATTCCGAAGTGAAACTTCTGCAGCACTTGCAGCTTTTGCTAATCTCATACCAAGAGATTGAATATCCCATCGAAGCGATTTGGTCAAAGATACGGCTGACTCTAAAGTGGTGTTTCCCCTCGCGGCACTATGAATTATAAGTAGAGTTATTTTTGTAATGGTGAATGAAACTCACATAAGCTCTATCATATCAATAGCTGGTGATACGATCTGGAAGGTAAAAAGTTAGTATTTGAGGATACCCACACCATTGATTTGATTGGCATCAAAGTCGACGTACTTTGATTTTACTATTGAGTCTCTCTTGTAATTCGTGAAGCTCTCGATAATCGGCATTATTATCCACGGTCTAGAATCTCGTAAGTCATATGCCTTTCACAAGTTCACAATCCAAAAAAGAAGTCCCACCTTCAAAATTCTTGGAATTTGTCTTATGGCAAAGGAAGCAGTCACACCAATTCCAGACCTACACCAGTGTTAGAAAATGCACCAAAGATCATCATAGAATGGAACGTACCTGATGGCATAGTTTACAGCATGCTGGGTGACCTAAGGAAGAAGCAATAGTCAACACGTGATTATGAAACATGGGAAGCCGTTATTCTACCTTGCCTAAGAAGAAATCCATAATGAATGTATTCGAGCCTTAATATAGATCAAATGCTATAAAAAGTAGGAGGTAGTCAAGATGAGAGACATAATCTTTAGGAGAAGTTGTGTAGAATTATCTGTGTGTTGTTGAAGTTAATGTTGATGTCGAATTTATTTTTACTTGATAAGGTTATCAAGTTGACGTTTTGAAGCAAACAAAGATGTAAGGCTCAAACGGCATTGTACTTACTTGGCTTGAAATTGATTGGCCAACACGTCATGAACGGGGATTGAGTAGATTAATAGCGGCACTTGATAAATGGATGCCACCAAAGAGAAAGAGGTATTGATTATGGATGGTATAATTATTATAATTCATCATAAAATATACAATTTGTTATGTCGTGTATATATATCACATGATACTGTTCTCGTGTCGTTGAACCATCCATGGACACCTACACAATAGAAACATGTCAGTCAAACCGTAGATATCACATGATACTATTGGAATCGCTTTGGGCATTTATCAGGCATATATGGAGTCTACCGGGCATTGGTGAGTCACGGAGATTCATATACACAGCCGTGTACCGTCATATCGTCATATATCGTCATATACATTTTATTATCGAAGCATTAGAAATATGGGAAGTTGTCTCTCACAAGGACTCGACACAATAAAAAATATTCCAAAGCCCCTCCATAAACGATAGACGATAACCTTAGTCGATAAACGATAAACGATAAACGATTCATCATTACTATTATAGCCCCACCAATACCTGCCACTTCTCTTCCCCATTCCTTTAGTTTTTTTGGCCTTTTCCAATTCCTCCTCCACAACCTACACATCTTTTCTTACACGTCAAGACAAATCCGCGAATTTCAGTAAATATGTCGGACCTCAACTCATGGGAAGATGATCCAGCCGCTCAAGAGGATAATAACCTCTCGCAACAAACCCAACGAATGAATTTGAATGCAAATCCACAAGCTCGTTCATTTCAACCGGGCGCAAATTCCTTTCAGCCTGGTGCACAATCATTTCAACCTGGTCAACAATACCAACAATATGGAGGAGCTTATGATCAATATGGACAGCAACAGAATTTCGCTCAATATCAAAATCAAGGTTATGGTGGATATCCTCAATATGGTCAACAAGGGTACAACAATCAATATCAACAAGGAGGCTACAATGCTGGAGGATATCAACAAGGTGGATACAATGCAGGATATGGTGAGTTATCTACGCATTTTGGAATCACTGGTTATTTTCAGTACCATTAGATTGAACTCGAGGACCCCCCGCTTTTTTACAGTGTGCGAACATTGGCATTGTCCAAAATACTGACTACAATCATTTACAGGACAACAATATCCTGGATATGCTCAACAGCCACAAGCAGCAGCCCAATCATCACAATCTCCTCGGCAAACACCAACTATCGCAAAAAGACCAGCTGATGGTTCAGCAGATCTAAACAAACCTGTAGCGGTAAAGGATGGAGCACCAAAAGTTTTAAGCATTGGGGGAGATGCACCAAAGGTTTTAAGCATTGGAGGCGATGCGCCAAAGCCAAAGGCAAAGGTCCTTTCTATTGGTACTCCAGCTCCTGCGAAGAAGGAAGAGCCAAAGAAGGAAACACCATCCGCATCCGCAGAAGCCGGTGCTAAGGTCACTGCAGCAAAAGCTATCGAGAAAGTTGAAAAGGCTCCTGCATCCGCCAGTGGAAAGACCTCTCCTACACCATCATCCGGTCGTTCATCACCTTCCCGAACTTCTGGCGCTGCCAAGGCAGCCGCTCGTGCCGCAGATGCTGTAGAGCAAGAACAAGCAGCTGATGTCGACGAGGAAACCCTCAAGGAAATTTACGGCAAGGAGCATGTTAACATTATTTTCATTGGACACGTTGATGCTGGAAAATCGACACTTGGTGGTTCTATCCTTTACGCTACCGGAATGGTTGATGAGAGAACCATGGAAAAGAACAAGAAAGAGGCCAAGGAAATGGGTCGTGAGACATGGTATTTGTCGTGGGCTCTCGATTTGACAAAAGAGGAGAGATCCAAAGGAAAGACTGTCGAAGTTGGACGCGCACATTTTGAGACCGAAAAACGGAGATACAGTATTTTGGATGCTCCTGGACATAAAACCTACGTACCAAGTATGATTGGTGGTGCTTCCCAAGCAGATGTTGGAATTTTAGTTATCTCTGCTCGTAAGGGAGAATACGAAACTGGATTCGAAAAGGGAGGACAAACCCGTGAGCATGCCATGTTGGCAAAAACTCAAGGTGTCAACAAACTTATTGTCGTCATTAACAAGATGGATGACCCAACTGTCGAATGGTCCCAAGATAGATATAAGGAGTGCACAACCAAACTTTCTCAATTCTTGAAAGGAACTGGTTACAACCTTAAGACCGACGTTTTCTTCATGCCAATTGCAGCACAGGTAACCATGGGTATCAAGGACAGAATTCCTAAGGGTGTTGCCCCATGGTACGATGGACCATCTCTCCTCGAATTCCTCGACAATATGACTCAACTCGAACGTAAAGTCAACGCACCGTTCATGATGCCAATTAATGGAAAATACAGAGATATGGGTACCATCGTTGAGGGTAAGATCGAATCTGGAGTTGTAAAGAAGGGAATGAACTTGGTCATGATGCCTAATAAAGAAAAGGTCGAAGTTATGGTGACATATGGAGAGACTGAAGAGGAAATTCCCGCAGGTCAATGTGGTGACCAAGTTCGTCTTCGTCTACGTGGTATTGAAGAAGAAGATATTCTACCCGGTTTCGTTCTCTGCTCGCCAAAACGTCTCGTTCATTGCGTTACTACTTTCGAAGCTCAAATTAGAGTTTTGGATTTAAAGAGTATTCTATCTGCTGGCTTCAATTGTGTTATGCACGTCCATTCGGCTATTGAAGAGGTCACTTTCGCAGCGTTATTGCATAAACTACAAAAGGGTACTAACAGAAAGAGTAAAGTTCCTCCAACCCATGCAAAGAAGGGTGATTCCATTATTGCTAGAATGGAAGTTATTGGTGGAGCCGGAAGTGTTTGTGTGGAGAAGTTTGAAGATTATCCTCAATTGGGTAGATTCACTCTTAGAGATCAGGTATGTTTTAAATCCTCATTCAGGGCGACAGCTTTGGCGAGATGAAAAGGATCATTAGAAATTGGAAACTGACATGTGTATCAAATAGGGTCAAACTATCGCCATTGGTAAAATCACAAAGTTGATTACTCAAGAAGAAGTTGTCACTGCTGCTTAAATACATTTACATTAGAATAATGTAATGAGATTGTGGATCTATAAGTTTATTTGAGAGGGTAGAGGGCGGAAATATAAGGGGAATGGGATGGGGTGGGGTGGTTCGGGATTGAATGGGATGGGTGGATTGGATGGATGAAGTAAAAAGATATACATGCATGCATGGGTTAAAGTGCTTGCTGCGTTGATATACAATGATTAACGAAATCTACATGGTCCCATATATAGATGTTTATATGGAGTCGGATAAAAAGATGAATGCTTCTCTTTTATTTTCCTTGAATAAGGTGAAGTGAAGTGAAGTGATATGATGTGATGTGCATAACTCTGGTGGGAGAGGAGAAGTCGAGGAGGGAAAGTTGAAAGAGAATAATAAGGAGAAAGAATATCGTATATTTCTAGTATCAATATCAATCAGCATACATTAACACCTCAATTTAATCCAATCCATGTTAGTCTAATGCATTTCAAACTTTTATTCTACTCTCATCTCCTCTCCTCTCCTCTCCTCCCCTCTCCTCTATTACAAATAAAAATAAAAATAAACATATTTATCCACCTATCTAATACCTAATACCTATCTAATATCTATTAGAAATAACAAATAAAACCCTCCTCTTCATTCTAGACTTCATTCTAGACTTTAATTCAAATAGACTTTAATTCAAGTAGACTTTAATTCAAATAGACTTCAATTCACAGAGTATACACAATTAATAATTACCTAGGTATTACATACAAGTATTTACCTACTACAATACTAATATCTGCCTATCTACCTGTCTACCTACCCACCCATCTTATTCCTTACAACATTTAATAATTTCGCTTCAAATCCCATCTACTAACATACTAACATACATTCACTTCATTTCCACTCCATCTCAAGTCTCAAGTCTCAAGATGAAGATTAAGATTAAGATTAAGCGAGCACCCACCCCTTTACCCAGGTTATCAAATGGTGATTGTAATCTCATTTTCATTTTCATTTTTATTTTGATTCTCATAATCTTTCATTCTTTATTCATTGATGTGGTCATTCATTGACCGACACACACATACATATATGTACATTGAAAGATCACCCCTTCCCCTTCTCTCCCTTCCCTCCCTTCACCCAAGTAAAGTGATTCCTGAGCGCATCATCAGATTCCATCTCATGCTATGTACTTATAGCCATCAACTCCTCTTCTAACATTCTCACTCTCTTACTTCCTCATCTCAAACCTCTTACTCCTTCTCATATACACCATAAGACAAACAAACGACATTCCGCTATGAAGTGCATGAACAAGATGCTCGCCAGCCATGCCATGCCCATCAACAGACCTCAACTTCAGCGAAAGCGATAGCACGCCTTGAAACCAATAACGCCCCATCCCCCAAAGAAAAAGAATCAACACAAATGTAAAAAAGAGAAAAACGCCAACCCCTATGTAAATGCTAAATCTAAACTCAAACCAAACAATGACAAGTAACATGGCTCCAAAAGCAAACAACATTACCCATCCCTTCATCTGGTCCTCTTGGGAGAAATGTAACCGTGAATGGTTGGGTATTGTGGTATGTAAGGAGCAAAGGACAAAGTTTGGAACATAAGCTGTGATTGTAATGTTTCTGTTGTGACAACCCCTTTTTGGTTTTCATATGCATGCCCCGATGAATGAACGCCGTTATATTATTAGTTTGTATTGGGCAAGCTGTTGTAGAATTTCGAATATGAATTCATATGACTGGCTGAAAGTACGTTTGCGAAGCGAATGATACTTGGATTATAAAAGAGGTCGAACCAGTTGATTTAACAAGGCGTCGAGTTCTTTCCAATTCTCAAGCTTCTCCGCGAATTTACGATGTTTGCGTGAGACGACATGCTATATAATGATTAGTATAATATAAATCACCGGATGAAAAGGAATTTACCTCATCAAAGTCTTCAAATTTATCAGCGCAATTTTCACAGTATCCGGGCTTTGGATCACGCTTCTCAAGCTTTCTTTGCTGAACAGCTTTTGCTTTGCGAGAAGCTTCCATCTTTCTTGCCGCTTCTTCTTTTTCTGTAGGAACATCATCTTCTTCGATTACACCAAGTTTCTTTTGTGCCTCACGCTTCGCAGGGCGAGTAGCTGTATCTTCTCTTACAGCGGCAGTGATGTCAGTCAAACGATGGGATCCAGTTCCACCATTCGTCTTCTCAAGAACTTTTCTCTGCAAACCATGTATCTCTTTACTTGTTCCAGCTTTGAGTCCAGGTTGAGCTGCAGTTGAAGAAATCATTTGAGAGCGAATAGCAGAAGTAATGTTCGATGGTTGAACTCCCGACGCAACAGGCTCACCTCCAAACAATCTACCAACGCCAGCACGACTGACGAACGCGTTTTGCCCCCGAGAAGAAGACTCAAGCTCTGCACGATTACTTCTATCAGTATCAAATGGATTAGCTTGATTTGTCGAGACGGTAACGTTTCTATTTGCTCCATCGTCAAGTTGGGATAGTGCTCGTTTGCTGATTGCCTTTGGTGGTTGCATTTTAGCTGCTTCTACCGCAGCAGCAGCTCTTGTCCTTGGAACCGCAGCCCTCTCCTTTTCCTTTTGCCTTTGGATACGGATCAATTCCTTTTCTTTCTCCACCTCACGACGACTGTACTCTACTTCCTCCACAAATGGACACTTGCCATTTGCAACACTACGGAATTGAGGCCAATCTCCCTCTTCTTTGCGGGCAACTTTGTTATATTCTCGAACCATAATTGGCTTTTGCTTTTCATCGATATCGTGAATATAGATGTAAGGCCCTCTGAATATAGTCATTTCTTTTGTAGCGACGCTGAGGTCTCGATCGGATGGTCCATAGATTCGTTCATTCCTCAATAATTGGGATAGGTCAGCTTCTCGGCCTCTGCTTATCGTCCCACCCTGAACGGAATGACTCCTTGTGTTGTGACTATGTGCTGTTTGGTAACCAGTGTCCGTGTCAAACATAGTTGTCATCATTCGTTGCAACTTCTCCAATGCCCATATCTTCATCCCCAATTCTCGCGCCTTGTATAGTACATCCGAGCTACGGACTTGTTGTCGTCTTGTGTCTCCATCATGTCCTTGTGTATGAAGTCTTCTCCCACCTGGAGCTTCAAATGTAAACTTCGATCGAGATTCCCTTGAATCTGCAGTCTCGGACGATCTGTCTAGCAAAGAGGGGTTGATAGTGCCGTGTTGCGAATGTAACTCGGCGGTAGTTGAAGAAGTAAATGGGGTCTCCGGTGGAATTGATCGAGTGGTGACGACATGAGTGACCTCGTTCGAGAAGAATTTTTCGTCGCGCTGAGAAGACGTCAATACAATTCGCGATACCCAACTCCTTACACAGAGACATTACTTACTGCACCTAGGGCGAGAACTTGTTTAGTATATTTAAGCCGGACATCCTCTGGTATACTCTCAAAGTAGAAGACGAATTTGGGAAAACTCTTCCTATAATGTTTTTGCCATTGGCGTATCGACTCCAAATTCTCCTCTGGTACCTTATCGGCCTTTGTAATCTGCTGTTGTTGAGCTCCTCTATCTCCTCTAGCTGCTACACACTTTCGTTCAAAATTGGATTGCTGAGTTGATCTCCGAGTAAAAATCCTTCCCTCCCCCGATACTTGGCTAATACTTTGGCGTGGAGGTGTTCTTAAAGCTTGATGATGTGCATCTAGCATCTGCTTTTTCGCCGGGGGTGGTTGTCCATATGCATCTTCGCGTTGTATGTTGGCGTATGATCGTTTCTGTTTAGTTGTGGTGGAAGCTACCGCTCGATATGGGGAATTAGCGACATTGGAGATGGTGGAGAGAGGCTGCCTCCTGGTTGACATATTGGTTGTTAATGTGACAGGTAATGGAGATAGTGATACTGTTGCCATATGAGAATATATCAGTACTCTCTGTGTAGGACAGAGAAATTCCTGTGAAGGAGTGGAGTGGGGTGGTTCTAGCACGCGACTTTTGACACGGTTTATCACCACTTCCTTGAAGCTCTTATTTTTATGTACTCGTAGACATTTAGTAAATATAATTCAAGAGTCTGGGGAAATGGACACCATTGAAATGAATGAGCACAAAAGAGTCGTGAATACCACACAATGCAATGAATGTGGGTTGGGATAATGCTGGAGTGGATGTTTATTTTTTTGGGCGGGTGGTGTGAAGTGAAGTGTCAATCTTTTGTATGGTCGATGTTATGGTTACGGGTAGGGTAAGGTTCCTTCTTTTTTTGATGTGATGATGACTACAGAGGACTACTAGGTTTGGATGTTATGGTAGACAACAAAAGGCTTAAAAGAGCGCGAAGTGGATTCATGGATTATATTCACTCAGCAACACAGCAACCAATTTAAATTACCTTCCCCGGTTTGTAACGATGGATTATGGATAATACCTGGTAAATCCTAATTAGAGGCTAATTAGAGGCTAATCAGACGCTAGTTAAATATTAATCAAATACTACCTGTCTAGGTCAATCCTCGAGCAATTGGGAGGCAATCTCGAACCCTTTGGACCAATGAAACCTTTCCAATTTATGCTTGATAATATTCATCACAGAGGACGGTACTATGCACTACCTACCTTGGTACGAGGAACCTTAAACGTCCATTAGTGCTTGATGGTAGAACATGACATGACGAAATATTAAGGTTGCGTCGCAGAAAATAATACATCATCTTCCTCTTGTATACTTACACAGCACAGGGAAAGACTCGAGAACCTCAATCCCGTCAACGGCTAATTGCTAATCTCTATCATGAAGTGTAGTAGAAGAACACGAACGCTGTTCCAGCAATTGGAAGGGACCAGTAGGAGTAGAGGAATATCATCTTCATCCATAATATCTTCAAGACCTCGATGTCAAGCTCAAGTATCGTCTGCAGCAACAAAATGTCACACAACATATCAATCAAGAAGGGCGTATGCTTCCATATCAGCTTCAGAACTGCAATTTGGTCAACCGGTTCATGAAACCCATCCGCATTTACTTAATGCTGGAGAAGGTATGGAGATGAATTTGATGGCATAATTACAACGAAGCTAAATAAAGTGATCAGTCACTCCAGGTATCTCGGCGCAAGAATATGCGGATCGACGAGCAGATTTCGCTGCAAAACTTCCTCCAAATTCAATCGCCATCTTAAGAGGGGCAGATATCAAATATAGGTCCGGGGCCGTATTTCATGAATTTCACCAGCAGTCAAATTTCTTTTATCTTACGGGATTCAATGAACCGGAGGCAATTGCAGTAATACAGAGATTGGAATCTACAGAGTTTATATTTCACCTATTTGTTAGACCTAAAGACCCGCAGGCAGAACTTTGGGACGGTGCTAGATCTGGGGAACAAGCAGCCTTGGATGTTTTTAATGCAGATGAAGTAAGACACCGATTTCTACAAGACTATGCAAACAGGAACAATGCTAATATTGAAATAGTCTGGAGATGTCAACCAGGCAGCTTCATATCTAAGGCCACTTATCGAGGGAGCTAGTGAAATATATATGGATGTCAAAGAATCTTTCCTTGGGGGTACTCTGGACTCCATCCAAGGTGTAATGAAACAAAAGGATCTCATGCAACTATTCCGCGATGCTAAAGCAAAAAAATCGAAACCAATTGGGCCGTTGATAAACGAATTAAGGGCCATCAAAAGTGACGCCGAAATCGAAAATATGCGGAAAGCAGGTAAAATCTCCGGCAGATCTTTTACAAATGCTATGCGAAGACGATGGACTGAAGAAAAACATCTTGGCGCGTTTCTTGACTTTGATTTTAAAATCGGAGGTTGTGAGAAGAATGCTTATGTGCCAGTCATTGGAGGTGGAAGGAATGCCCAGAGCATACATTACGTTTCCAACAACGATGTACTACGAGATGGCGAGCTTGTTCTGGTAGACGCCGGTGGACAATATGGTGGATACATCACGGATATCACTCGGACATGGCCCATCAATGGCAAATTCACAGATGCCCAGAAAGATCTCTACGAAGCACTTTTAAAGGTACAACGAAGTAGCGTTGCACTATGCAGGGAGAGTTCAAACATGACTTTGGATAAAATCCATGCAGTTACCAGAAATGGTCTCACAGATCAATTGAAACAATTAGGATTTGATATGTCTGGAAATGCTATCGATACCTTGTTTCCACATCACGTCGGTCATTATATTGGACTTGATGTTCACGACACTCCAGGATACTCTCGAAGTAATCTTCTCCAGGAAGGACATTGTATTACAATCGAGCCGGGAATTTATGTGCCAAATGATGAGCGCTGGCCAGCTCATTTTAGGGGCATGGGCATCAGAATTGAGGATAGCGTTTGTATACAGGAGGATTCGCCTCTAGTATTAACTACAGAGGCCGTGAAGGAGGTTGTAGATATCGAGGCTTTACGCGATTAAATAAAGGGGGATAAATGAATTGTATGATAATGATGTATACCACTCCGAGCAAAAAAGTATAAATGTATATACCCACAAATCAATCGAGATTGATAACGTCTGAATGAATGCTGAGTACTTTACCCATGGAGCTTTGCCATGCCTTTCTTTCCAATGAGCCCATTTTATTTCATAAAAACTACAAGTAGCACGAGGGAATGATTATTATTCCTGGTAAATCGAGTATCCCCAGTGAACTCCTAGTTCCCGGTGAGCTTAAAAGTAATCTGCCGAAACTTGAAATAAGGGTTCACATCAAATCATTGCCCCACTCTCCGCTCAGTCGGCCGCATCTCCGCATCGGAAGTCCGCATCATATTCATCGGCCTCAGCCTCGTCTGATTCACTTCCATCATCGTACAATCTCGACTACCAGACTCAACCTCACATTGCACAACCGTACGTAGTAATTTGTTACATCGAGATCAAATCAACATTTTCTGCATCCATTCGAAATCGGATTTCCAGCCACCAAACAAAACACAACCAACTCTCTCACACACACACACACACACAAGCTACGCCACGAAACAATGAGCTCTCCCAACCCCAACCCCAACCCCGACACCTCTCCCCTCCC